>ML800803.1:116886-144372 GCA_009831015.1 Picea engelmannii
TAAAAACTATAAATTACAACTGTGTGATATGTATTGTTATCCACACCACTCCAATAGATAAAAAAATAAATTAAAAAAAATACCATGAACAAATAAAATTGCACATCGATGAACGAATTTTTTTAATTATGTTGCAACATTACCGATGTGTTTTATCCGAAAGTGCACCAATGCATTAGATTCAATTAGGCACATTGATTACCCGAAATAGTTTTTAAAAAAAACGTGATAGGGGCGAGATGGTTTGGATCCGATGCATCACATGTAAAACGTCTTTTATATGGAAACATAAACCCATTAAATCTAAAATTCCTAAAATGAAAAGATGTAATTATGAAGTGATAAAGGGAGTTAAACTCTAAGGTGAAATTTTGTAGTCACATATGCAAGAAGAAGCAAGGGTTTAAGGCAAGTATGATTTTTTTCATTTTTTTCTAAATTTTAATTAAATCTAAATAGAGATGCAAATTGTAAAAAAAAATATTATTAAAATCAACAGTAAAATTTAAAATTTTTACTATGCAGGGTTTTGAGTGAATCACAAAACCATTCAAATTATGATTTCCTGAATAATTTTATTTCTCCAAAAGGGTTTTGAATGAATCACCATACCCTTCAAATTTTGATCTTCTAAATAAGTCTCATGTTCCAAAGTATTGATCTATTTCTCCACAGTGCTCCCTTGTATGTCTCTCTTGCAAATCTCTCCCCTGTAAATTTTGGCAAAATAATTAAATATTGAATAGCTTAATACCTAGGAAATATTTTATGAAAAGGGTTTTAAATGAATCACCATAACCTTCAAATTCCGATCTTCCGAATAATCATGTTGTTCCAAATTATTGTGTTGCTCCACAGTGCTCTCTAGTATGCCTCTCTTGCAAATATCTCCATTGTAAATTTTGGTATAATAATGAAACAGTGAATAGATTTTTACTATTTAAATGACTTTATGAAATTAAATTTTAAATTCCCACACATTTTTCAATTGTAAAAAAACAAAGTCGTGCTTTTTAAAAAGTTTTTTGAAACCTCAGTGTGTTTATTAATATAACGCACATATGTGTTTTTGTATACAATGCACCGGTGCACTTAAAATTTTTGGAGCATCGATATCAGATAATTCGTTTTTATTTATTTATGAACCGGTGTGACTCATAAATAAACGCCTCGATGCTTTATATTTTTATATATGCATCGATGTGTATTGTTCAAATAAGTACACCGTTATGCTTTCAAAGTTGTCTGAAATTATATTTGCACACAAAATAGTATATTCATCTTAATTTATTTTTTAGGATGCATCCACATGACTTGTAGTACTCCATAGTATACATTTTTCACTTAAAGTCTCCTTATTCTTAAAAATTTATTGTTGATTTTTCTCAAATGCGGGGAGAAAAGATTATAATATCAAATGGCCAATTCTTCAAATTCTATCATGTTCCATATTGCTCAAATTCCATCGTAGAGTTCTCCCTTTCCATCTCGAGTAAGTTCATATTTTATTTATATTTTGATTTTCTAATTGAATTTATTTTTTTTATCCTTGTCAATTTGAATAAAAATGTATCCAAATTTGTAGGATCTTGATTCAGAATCGAATTTAGATGCAGATAATGTTCCACCAATTCAAAAACGTTGAAAGCTCCTACGAGGAACAACATACCGTAAGTAGTTGGTAGATGAAAATGAATAACCTCTTTATGTTGTCAATAGTAACATGTCATCTTCCATCCGCAATCCTGGGTTAGCGATGGTAATAATTAATGTTGGGTATAATGTAATTTGAACAAACGAATTACATTGTGCTTACTAATATCATCGATGTACTAATGTTCAATATTTTTGAAATTAGGATTATGATGATGAACGACCTACCTATAATCTTCTGTTGCACCCCACTACAATTTCAAATAGAGATAACGATGCAATAAGATAACAACTCAAAGAGGAAGCATGCCAAGAATGGTTGAATAAACCACATATTCAATTCCCACTACGTCTAGATTCACCAATTAGGAATGACTACAACAATAGTACTTCTTCGCAAGTTGGAAATGGAGTCAATGAAATAGAGGTTGGTATGGATGATTATTTACGAGATGCAACTTCCATGGAGAGATGTTGTCAGATGCATTCCATAACGATGAGTGAGGGGATGATGCTCATATCACTGATACCTTATTCGTAATTCTAAAATCCTCTTCCACCACCACTCTCTTTGGACCCAGCCAGTCAAAGTCTACCCAGTTGGGGACAATAATGTTATTGTACAACTTGAAAAAAAAGTTTGGCATGTCAAATGTATGTTTCTCGACAATATTGAGGTAACTAACCATCATTAAGTCCCTTGTAATTTGAGAAATATTGTCACACAATCAACATTAAAAACGATCAATTTTATGAACTTTAAATGGCATTGTACATTTCTATTTCCCACTAACTGCATGTTATTCAAAGATAAGGTTCTTCCGAGTGATAATTTCTTGCCTGGTAGTTGAAAAGAGGCAAATAAGATGTTGAAAATATTAGGTGTTGAGTACATATTCTATCATGCATGTCTAAATGATTGTATTCTATATACAGGAGAATATGCAAACAAAGAGATATGTCTGAAATGTGGGCATGACAGATATAATAAATCAAATAAAAAGAGTAAATCACATGGTCCTCATCATGATATATTGAGTCACATGTCTATAATCCCAAGGATTCAAAGGCTCTTTTATTGCAAAGAATTAGCTATGTTGCAGGGATGGCATGACTCGCACAAAAGTGAGTCGAGAGTTATGTGAATCCTAACATATTCAATATCCATGAAGCATATAGAGGATACATGGCCCAAAAGATTCAAGGATGAAGTACGAAGTCTATGAATCATCATATCCATGGATGGAGTCAACCCATATTTCCTCCAAAACACCAACTATTTTGTTTGGCCTGTAGTAGTGATCAATAACAATATTGCCCCATGGTTGTCCGTGAAGAATGAACATCTTATGTTGGCTCTTATAGTCCTTGGTACAATACAAGTGAATAATACGGATGTCTACCTACAACCATTGGTAGATGAATTGAAGGAATTATGGGAAGGGATACATGTATATGATGTATCAAGACCCATCGCAACAGGGAGGAGTTTTACGTTGTATGGCATATGTGCTTACACCACACATGATTATCTAGGATTAGGAGTTTGCTATGGTAAATTACAATTTTATTGATTTGTTTATATACATAAAAATATTTTTTGGCATATTTAATTTGTTGTGATTGTTATGATCTTCAACGCTAACATTCTTTTTATACATTAATAATTTTTTAGGTCTTGTAACAAAATGCTATCATGGATGTAAATGTTTTGGACCTTCTTTGAAGGCTTGGTGGCCCAACCACCTATGAAATCCAATGTACGACTGCTCCAGGGTATTCCTCCTGAAACAACACCCTTACAGAAGAGCAACATCTGCTTTTAATGTTAAACCAGAGAGAATTGAGAGGCCTGCATATGGGAGAGTGAAAGAGAATGAGATTACATAAATGTTCGATTCAAATGGGGGGCCTATGTTCGATGATCCAAAATTCTTAGACACCTATGTTGAGAAATTTCCCATTGGGATGAAAAGGAAATTTATCTTTTATGAGATCCCATATTGGGAGCATATTAAGATGTTTGACCCTTTACCAACATGTTATAGAAGAATTGATACCTAAAAAAGAGCATAGTAACAATCGTGTACTTAGAATTTTGATGTGTATAGAAGGTGACATTTATCCATTTATTAACAGTCCTCTTACTGATGTAGGAGCATCGCCAACAAAGCGCAAGTGGAGGACAACTAAGTGCCAACATGCATTTTGAAGTGAATTTTAAAATTCAAAGTGGCATATCGTGAAAATATTTTGAAAGGATTGTAATTAAAGAACCTCTTTAATGTTTTGGAGCTGGATGATTTCATGAGGACATCAGAGAATGTATTTTTCTTTAATATTGTAGATTGCAGTCCAGATCTGGAGCTTTCACTCTTATCTATCTGACTCAAATGTTTATTGTAATAAATTATAAGTATTTGAATGATTTTATTTCGATAGGATAGCTCTAGAGTATTTGGACGGAAATTCTCAAAGAGCCCCTCTTGTATAAAGATTTGTGTTTTTTCCCAGAAGAGGCTTCTGATAGCTGATAGTTGCTAATTGATAGTTGATAGTTGATAGCTAAAGTTGTTGGCATTCTAGTTATTGAGAGTTGTTTCCATTGTAGTTGAGAGTTGAGAGCTACTAAGAAGTAGTTTATGAACACATGTATATTTCAGTTGAATGAATATAAAAGAGGAGCATTGTCCCAAATGCGTGGTGTTTCCATATCTATCTGAATGAATCAATGGTAGACTTTTTGTTTATTTGAAATTCTATGTTATTTCTTGTTCTTGTGTTTATGAACGCATTCAAATAGTTGAATGTATGAATCTGTGAAGATTTAGATAAGTTTCAATCATTTCTCTTCTACGAGAAAGTGCAAGCGTGCATAGTGTCCGCAAGGAGTGTGTTGACGGAGTATGTTCAAAGTCATAACCTTAGAAGAGATAACGTGAACTTATATTTGTGCAAGGAATGCATAGAGTCCACAAAGTGTGTGTGACAGAGTCCATTTTGACTCGAAAAGTTATGGAGAGATAGCTTGAAGGGAGTTTGTCCGCAAGAAGTGTGTGAAAGAGTCATTTTGACTCAGAAGCTCAGGAGGAGTAGTTGAAGTTGTCTACAGAGAGGATAATTTGTGGAGGAGGACCTGTTGCAAGGCGTTCACAGGTGAAAATTTGACTAAGCGTCGAAAAGAGGAGGCAGAAGTTCGAGAGAACAAGTTCAGGAGGAAGAGCGGTGAGAAATATTCGAAGGGAGGAGTCCTTTAAGGTTTCCCACAGTTAACGAGTAATATCCATGTAGAAGGTATTGGGATCATTCCAGACCATCAGATCTGGGAAAGTTGCATGGAGGTTAGCCATGAAGCATTTCAGAGTTTGGAGCATTTCGAAGTGTTGAGAAGTGGGATCGTCGAAGTCGTGAAGCGAATCTTAACCGTTGTCTTGGAGGGGACATGTGGCACTGGATTAGAAAATATGGGAGTTAGAGGTCTGAAGAAGTGGTGTGTGGAGTAAGTGAAATCTCGTTAAGTCACGAAACCCGAAGAACAGTTGGACCGTCAAATCTAGGGAGACACGCGACAGAGATCCATGAATTCAGGGAAAAGTGTTTCGGAAGGAGACCAAGGCGGAAGTTGAAATATTTCCAAATCCCAAAGTTATGAAAGAGTTGACCCATAGTCACAGTCTATGGTCACATAGAAGAAATATTCTAGCGTGGGACTAACACTCACGAATTGGTGTTGTCGAGTGCCAGAGAGCGGAGTTGCGGGTAGTTCGAGCTCGCAGGGGACATCAAGGGGACATGTGTGTGTGTATTAATTGTTCAAGGTCTATTGAAGGCCCCAAGAACCAATTCGATTCGAGGATTTTGAATATCCAAGACTGGGAGGTCACAAAATCCCCAGGAGGGAAGGGGGGGTTGTGCATCAAGTGGTATCAAAGCACACAGAATTGATTTATGTAGAGAGACGAGACAAAGAAGTAGGTTGATATCATCAATTTGTATCATATACACCAGCACAATTTCGTCGAGGAGGTGTGTAGAGCCGCTCGTAGAAAATAGAGTTATGGAAAGGGAGATGCGAGAACTCAGAGCAAGGCTAGATGCCATGGAAACAACGCAAAGGAGAGCACCCGATGTTGAATACATCAGTGATGCACAGAATGAAGAAGTGGAAGTTGAATAAGTTGTAGCAGAGGATGTTGTGGAAGAATGCTTGATTAGAGCGGTTGTCAAATTGGGATCTAGAGAAAAGATAGACATCTCAATGTATGAAGGTAATTTGGACATTGAATAATTACTTGACTGGATACGAGCGATGGACAAGTATTTTGACTATGAATATGTCGATGAGGAGAAAAATTTGAAACATGTCATCACTAGGTTAAAAGGACATGCAACACTTTGGTGGGATGAACTGCAAGAAGACAGGAGAAGCAAGGGAAAACAAAATATTAAGAGATGGGATCGAATGGTATCAAAGCTAAAGGATAAATTCATACCCAAGGACTACTAGATAAATCTGTTCAAGAGATTGAATAACCTGAGACATAAAGGAATGACAATCAAGGAGTACACATAGGAGTTCTATAGGCTAAACATCAGGGCTGGACAAAGAGAGAGATATGAGGAAAAAGTTGTCAAGTATATAAATGGCCTGAGATATGAAATCCAGGATGAAATCAACGTGATGGTAGTAAGGACAGTGGAGGATGCTTATCAAATTACATTGAAAGTAGAAGAGAGTTGGCCAAAAAGAAGAATCAACAAATCAAAGGTAGGAGTCTGAAGAGAGGAAAAGGAATTGCCCATGAAAAGACACAGAAGCCCAAAGGTGAGGTGGAGAAACCACATAGTCACTCTGAAAGAGGAGGAAGTTCCTGAGGGAGACAGAGTGGTGATAGAAACTATTTTCCTAAAGGAAGAGGAAGAGGCAGAGAAGGAGAGATAAAGTGTTATTCCTGTGGAAATATACGACACATGTCTTGGGAATGCCTCGAGAGAAATAAATAAGGAGGTGAAGCTCACATTTTGGAAGCACAGAAGTAAGATGTTGAAGCAGACGGTGCAGAAGAAGAAGGTTCTCTTAAAGCCAGAACTAGAGGTTGAAAATCCAGTGCAGAGGAACAGTTTGTTCAGCACAACTTGCAAGACTAAAGACAGAGTATGCAAGGTGATCATTGATAGTGGGAGCACTGATAACTTAGTATCCACAAAGATGGTGGAGAAATTGGAGTTGGAGATGACTGCACATCCGACGTCGTATAAATTCTCATGGTTACAGAAAGGTCATCAGGTAACAGTAACTAAACAATGCCTCGCTGGATTTAAAATAGGAGGATATATAGATGAAATCATGTGTGATGTGATTCCCATGGATGTATGTCATGTTTTGTTGAGAATACCATGGCATTATGACAACAATTTCATTCATGATGGGAGAAGGAATACCTATACTTTGGAGAAGAATGGTAGGACACATATGTTGTTGCCAATTGAGGAGAAGAAAGTAAAGGAGAAGCTAGCTTGAGCATACTTCTCATGAGTGGGAAGGAACTCCTGAGTGAAGTTAGGAAGGAACAGGAGATGCAGTTTTTTGTAGTGAGGAAGCCGAAATTTATACTTACAAGTACTTCTATGGAGGATCTGCCTGAGGAAATTCAGGAGTTGTTGGAAAATTTTGTTGACATAGTAGTGGATGAATTTCTGAGCTTATTGCCACCTATCAGAAGTATTAATCACCACATTGACTTGATATCAAGAGCAAGTCCATTGAACAAAGCAACGTATAGATTGAAACCTCAAGAGAATGAGGAGGTAAAGAGACAAGTTTAGAATCTGTTAAACAAAGGTTTGGTCAAAGAAATCTTGAGTTCATGCGCAGTACCAACTGTGTTGAGTCCGAAGAAGGATGGAGGATGGAGAATGTGTACAGACTCAAGGGACATAAATAAGATCACCATTAGGTAAAGATTTCAATTACCAAGGATGGATGACTTAATGGATTGCGTAAGTGGAGCGAACTATTTTTCAAAAATAGACTTGAAAAGTGGATATCACCAAATAAGGATGAGAGAAGCTGATGAGTGGAAGACAAAATTCAAGACGAATGAGGGATTATATGAATGTCTTGTCATGCCATTTGGCTTAAAAAATTCCTCAAGTACTTTCATGAGGTTGATGAATGAAGTGTTGAAATATTTTATTGGTAAGTTTGTGATCATATATTTGGATGATATATTGATCTTCAGTAAAACTGAAGAAGAGCATTTGAGGCACTTAACATTAGTGACGAGGAGATTGCAACGGGAGAAGTTGTTGATTAATTTAAAGAAATCCTCTTTTATGAAGACATAACTCATTTATTTGGGTTTTTTTATCTCTTCGAATGAATTGAAGATGGATCCCGAGAAAGTGAAAGAAATCAGAGAGTGGTCGTCACCAAGGAGTATATTTGAGGTGAGAAGCTTCCATGGATTAGCAATTTTCTATCAGAAGTTCATCAGAAATTTAAATGAAAATGGTACACAAATGATGGATACAGTGAAGAAAAGACACAAGTCTTTCAAATGGATAGAGGAGGCTAAGAAGAGCTTCAATATATTAAAGGAGAAGATAACATAACAATTGATTCTGGTCTTACCATATTTCGAGAAGACATTTCAAGTAAGGTGTGATGCGAGTGGAGTTGCAATTGGAGCAGTCTTGAGCCAAGATAATAGGCTTGTTGCATATTTCAGTGAGAATTTGAATGATACTAAGAGAAAGTACTCCACATATGATAAAGAGTTTTACGCCATAGTTCAATCCTTGAAGAAATGGAGGAACTATCTTGTTCCAAAAGAGTTTGTTTTGTATAGTGATAATCAGGCTCTACAATTCATAACTAGACAGGAGAAGTTAAACCAAAGACATGCCAAATGGATAGAGTTTATGAAAAAATTCACTTTTGTCATTAAACATATTTCTGGTAATGCCAACAAAGTTGTTGATGCATTGAGCAGGAGATGTCTAATTCTGCAGGAATTTCAAGTGAAAACCTTGGGGTTTGAACACCTTAAAGAAATGTATTGTGATGATCCAGATTTCAAAGAAGCATATGAAGAATGCACGAATCTTGTGCTCAGAGACAGAAGCCAGTGGGTCGAATATCTGATTCAGGATGGGTTGTTGTTTAAACGATGTTAGTTGTGCATACCGAAGATCATATGCTCCTTAAACGAAGATCGTATGCAAATGTTACGACCCTGGGAAGTTGATGTACTAACTTACCCCAACGGGGCCCACATGACTTTTGGCGCTTCATCTCCTAGGGTTAGGTTTTTGGATGTCTAGGGTTTTGGAATTCATGTTTATTGTAAAAAATCCTTTAGAGCCTCATTGTACTCATCTTCTTGTTAATGAGCATAGTCGTCATATCTCTTCTCAGAGATAAGTTGCCACCATTCTAGCAAGCTTGTTTTTAGTCTACATTTTATAGTTTTCAGCATATTTCTTATTTAATAGAAGCCAAGTTTTATTTTATCTTTGTTATTGTTCACTATGTCTCTATGTTAATATTATAAATCCGTGGTTTCATTTTGTTCCGCTCATAAATCCAGGATCATCTCTAGTTGAATATCGACATCACATAGCTCTACCTTTTGGTTACGATATTTGATATTTCAGCTAATTGTTTAAGGAATTCACATTGTACAAAAAATAGTTTCGAGTATGGATTCATATTTTATAATGTATGTAATGATTGTTGTTCCCAATTGTTACTGTAGTTAGATTGGTTATGTGATGGCTATTGTATTAACGAATATTGTGATATAACACCTATTTCTGGTATAGGGATCTCTTGAATTATAATTTCCAAATAAATACAAAATTTACTCTAAACTCTATTTTAAATTCATCAATCATGGCTTACGATACATAACTTGTCATTGTTATTCTGTCATTTCTAGCCGTGTTCATTTCCTGAACTTGTATCTGATGGTTAATATCGATTCTAGATTGTTCTAGAAAATTTTTAAATATGAATCATCTTGTGGATAATAGAATGTTCATATAGGAAGATAATTGTTACATTGTTGTAGGCTAAGAATCATTCTTTAACGATCACGATAATATCATAGTGGGTATTTTAAGATGGGATTAAAACTTTGCCTTATTTACTTTACAAAATTAGTTTTATAACTCATAAATTTTAGTGTGTCCATTGTTATTCTATTCCTTAATTATTACCTGTAGGCTCTATATTGTAGGGTTGTGCAAATTGTGTTTCAAGAGAAGTTTTAGTGGAACCACAAACTTCATCTATATCATCGGTTTTTTTTTGTTAAATCTACAACGAATTAAATCAATGGTTGACCCATTTATCTCCTCTATTTACTTGTTATCTTACATGCTCTGATAAGATTTTTAAACTGCATTCTTGTGAGAGTAAAATTTAAGAGATGTGAAGGTTTAATAAATTTAAAAGATAAGAGGAACATACTCTAAATTTTAGTTGGATCAAGAAAATGTTTGTGGTGAACATATGTTGCCCTCATCCTTCGTTAAAGAGTCCTCTTGTTAAAACTTGTGATTTAGGTCTTCGCTCATCATTACATTAAAATAATGTGTTGTCCCTTATGGTTTAGGGGAATTTGTTTCTAATCTAATAACATCTTATATTCAAAGTTATAGGTCTTTTGACAGTCATTATATATGCCTCGAATTAAAATGATTATTTAGATTTCTTTATATTCAAATTATATATGTAAGGAATAATTAAAAATCATTTTGGTTGATTATAAATATATGTATAAAATAATCATATATCTAGAGTTATCCCCTACTCTACTTCCATAAATAGGAGAGCAATGGTTGATCTAGTTGGTTATCCTTCACTCACTTATCTAGTAGATGTGTGTCACTTGATAAGTAAATCGACGATCTGTGCTTGAACTTAATAATTTATAATGTCCATGTTCCATTTTTCTTTTAAAGAATTGTTTATCCTTAAACTTTTTACTTTATCGACAATATCCTTGAGAAATTCAGTGTTATATAGTTAAGTAATTTCTCAGTTTTGATTGTAATTGAACAAGTTGGATGCTAAACTAAACTGATTGGTGTTACCAAATAGTCATTTTATTGAAATTTTAAAGTTAGAAGTAAGCAATTATTTATATGTTGCATTCTTGTAAAATTTGATCAACTATAGAAGGGACCTTACATCTTGGTTCATAATAGGATGAATTGGGATTTAGATATCTTCATGTTCATAAATAGTTATACATTGTTACTATTGTTTTCTTCCTATGTTATTTTCTATCATTTACACATGTTAGAATTTTAAGGTATTGGTGATAACGAATATTAACCTAGATGTGATGTTTTTATTGAATGAAGAAAAAAAAAGRTCACTTGTTCATCATGTTTATTACTAGTGTTATGTATGGAAGAGATTATTATAACCCGGTTCTTGGAATCATTGGATTAATTTATGTATTGTAAGTGGAAAGTACGTCTATACGTTCATTCCACTATATTCCCTCATAGTTTTGTAAAAAAAAATTCCCCTTTCATTAACCTCCAACATCACTCCATATGAGCTAAGGACCAATTCATCATCATTTACATCTTCTATATTTTTTATTTTCTTAGGACGGCATTCCATTCCTTCATTGTTGGTCCTTGTAGAGAATTAAACATATGTGAATTAATAGATTGTTTGAAACATGTTATCTAATATTTTTAAGTATATTATTAATGAAAATTAAAAAAAGAACTCATATTAAATAGAACTTTTTCATTTCCCTGATTCTTCCTTTTGAAAWTTTTTCATCAAGCTTTTATGCTCTTCTACACTTAGATCACAAAGAATCTTATCGACCTTCCTCATTTCATCGCTCTGCATGAAACACTCTAACCAATACATATTAGTTAAACTTACATATAATTCAAACATGTTAATTTTGTATATAATTTACAATGAATTTGTCTTTTTAACATATTAATTTTGTATAGAATTTACAAAGAACTTGCCTTTTTTGCCTTTTTGGATGTGTTATCATTGTGCCGATCAGAATTTTTGTTAATTGAACTATTCTCACACATTTTTTTATCAATATATATCATGTACCATTCAATACACAAGCTATTAAATATATTTTATAAATAAATCACATAATTTTCTGCAAAAAAAAAGTTTTCGGTGTGCTTCATAATATAAATGCATTGGTGCGTTCCATATATGAAACGCACCGATATCAAAACTAGATTTCTTAAAAACTATAAATTACAATAGTGTGATATGTATCGTTATCAACACCACTCCAATAGAAAGAAAAAAAAAACGAAAAATAAAAAAAAATACCATGAACTAATAAAATTGCACATCGATGAACGAATTTTTTTAATTATGTTGCAACATTACCGATGTGTTTTATCCGAAAGCACACCGATGCATTAGATTCAATTAGGCACATTGATTACCCGAAATAGTTTTTTAAAAAAACGTGATAGGGGCGAGATGGTTTGGATCCGATGCATCACATGTAAAATGCCTTTTATATGGAAACATAAACCCATTAAATCTAAAATGCCTAAAATGGAAAGATGTAATTATGAAATGATAAAGGGAGTTAAACTCTAAGGTGAAATTTTGCAGTCACATATGCAAGAAGAAGCAAGGGTTTAAGGCAAGTATGATTTTTTTTATTTTTTTCTAAATTTTAATTAAATCTAAAAAAGAGATGCAAATTGTAAAAAAAAAAAAATATTATTAAAATCAACAGTAAAATTTAAAATTTTTACTATGCAGAGTTTTGAGTGAATCACAAAACCATTCAAATTATGATTTTCTGAATAATTTTATTTCTCCAAAAGGGTTTTGAATGAATCACCATACCCTTCAAATTTTGATCTTCTGAATAAGTCTCATGTTCCAAAGTATTGATCTATTTCTCCACAGTGCTCCCTTGTATGTCTCTCTTGCAAATCTCTCCCCTGTAAATTTTGGCAAAATAGTTAAATATTGAATAGCTTAATACCTAGGAAATATTTTATGAAAAGGGTTTTAAATGAATCACCATAACCTTCAAATTCTGATCTTCTGAATAATCATGTTGTTCCAAATTATTTTGTTGCTCCACAGTGCTCTCTAGTATGCCTCTCTTGCAAATATCTCCATTGTAAATTTTGGTATAATAATGAAACAGTGAATAGATTTTTACTATTTAAATGACTTTATGAAATTAGATTTTAAATTCCCACACATTTTTCAATTGTAAAAAAACAAAGTCGCGCTTTTTTTAAAGTTTTTTAAAACCTCAGTGTGTCTATTAATATAATGCACCAGTGCACTTAAAAATTTTGGAGCACTGATATCAAATAATTCATTTTTATTTATTTATGAACTGGTGTGACTCATAAATAAACGCCTCGATGCTTTATATTTTTATATACGCATCGATGTGTATTGTTCAAATAAGTACAGCGTTATGCTTTCAAAGTTGTCTAAAATTTTATTTGCACACAAAATAGTATATTCATCTTAATTTATTTTTTAGGATGCATCTGCATGACTTGCAGTACTCCATAGTATACATTTTTCACTTAAAGTCTCCTTATTCTTAAAAAATTATTGTTGATTTTGCTCAAATGTGGGGAGAAAAGCTTATAATATAAAATGGCCAATTCTTCAAATTCTATCTTGTTCCATATTTCTCAAATTCCATCGCAGAGTTCTCCCTTTCCATCTCCAGTAAGTTCATATTTTATTTATATTTTGATTTTCTAATTGAATTTAGTTTTTTTATCCTTGTCAATTTGAATAAAAATGTATCCAAATTTGTAGGATCCTGATTCAAAATTGAATTTAGATGCAGATAATGTTCCACCAATTCAAAAACATTGAAATCTCTTATGAGGAACAACATACCGTAAGTAGTTGGTAGATGAAAATGAATAATCGATTTATGTTGTCAATAGTAACATGTCATCTTCCATCCGCAATCTTGGGTCAGCGATGGTAATAATTAATGTTGGGTATAATGTAATTTGAACAAGCTAATTACATTGTGCTTACTAATATCATTGATGTACTAATGTTCAATATTTTTGAAATTAGGATTATGATGATGAACAACCTACCTATCATCTTTTGTTGCACCCCTCTACAATTTCAAATAGAGATAAGGATGCAATAAGATCACAACTCGGAGAGGAAGCATACCAAGAATGGTTGAATCAACCACCTATTCAATTCCCACTACGTCTAGATTCACCAATTAGGAATGACTACAACAATAGTACTTCTTCACAAGTTGGAAATGGAGTCGATGAAATAGAGGTTGGTATGGATGATTATTTACGAAATGCAACTTCCATGGAGACATGTTGTTAAATGCATTCCATAATGATGAGTGAGGGGATGATGCTCATATCACCGATACCTTATTCGTAACTCTAAAATCCTCTTCCACCACCACTCTCTTTGGACCCAGCCAGTCAAAGTCTACCCAGTTGGGGACAACAATGTTACTGTACAACTTGAAGGAAAAGTTTGTCATGTCAAATGCATGTTTCTCGACAATGTTGAGGTAACTAACCATCATTAAGTCCCTTGTAATTTGAGAAATATTGTCACGCAATCAACATTAAAAACGATCAATTTTATGAACTTTAAATGGCATTGTACATTTCTATTTCCCACTAACTACATGTTATTCAAAGATAAGGTTCTTCCAAGTGATAATTTCTTTCCCAGTAATTGAAAAGAGGTAAATAAGATGTTGAAAATATTGGGTGTTGAGTACATATTCTATCATGCATGTTTGAATGATTGTATTCTATATACAGGAGAATATGCAAACAAAGAGATATGTCTGAAATGTGGGCATGACAGATATAATAAATCAAATAAGAAGAGTAAATCACATGGTCCTCCTCATAATATATTGAGGCACATGTCTATAATCCCAAGGATTCAAAGGCTCTTTTATTGCAAAGAATTAGCTATGTTGTAGGGATGGCATGCCTCGTACAAAAGTGAGTCAGGAGTTATGTGAATCCTAATATATTCAATATCCATGAAGCATACAGAGGATACATGGCCCAAAACATTCAAGGATGAAGTACGAAGTCTATGAATCATCATATCCATGGATGGAGTCAACCCATATTTCCTCCAAAACACCAACTATTTTTTTTGGCCTGTAGTAGTGATCAATAACAATATCGCCCCATGGTTGTCCATGAAGAATGAACATCTTATGTTGGCTCTTATAGTCCTTGGTACAAGACAAGTGAATAATACAGATGTCTACCTACAACCATTGGTAGATGAATTGAAGGAATTATGGGAAGGGATACATGTATATGATGTATCAAGACCCATCGCAACAGAGAGGAGTTTTACGTTGTATGGCATATGTGCTTACACCACACATGATTATCTAGGATTAGGAGTTTGCTATGGTAAATTACAATTTTATTGATTTGTTTATATATGTAAAAATATTTTTTGGCATATTTAATTTGTTGTGATTGTTATGTTCTTCAACGCTAACATTCTCAGTATACATTAATAATTTTGCAGGTCTTGTAACAAAATGCTATCAGGGATGTAAATGTTCTGGACCTTCTCTGAAGGCTTGGTGGCCCAACCACCTATGAAATCTAATGTACGACTTCTCCAAGGTATTCCTCCTAAAACAACACCCTTACAAAAGAGCAGCATCCGCTTTTAATGTTAAACCAGAGAGAACTGAGAGGCTTGCATATGGGAGAGTGAAAGAGAAGGAGATTACATAAATGTTCGATTCAAATAGGGGGGCTATGTTCAATGATCTGGAATTCTTAGACACCTATGTTGAGAAATTTCCCATTGGGATGAAAAGGAAATTTATCTTTTATGAGCTCCCATATTGGGAGCATCTTAAAATTGCCCACTTACTAGATCTCATGCATATATTTAAAAATGTTTCATCTTCTTTATGGAGGTGCATATCATCAAAATAAAGTGACACATTGGTTCTTAGGAGAGATCTTATTTCTTCAAAAAGTAAAAAGAAACATTGGCCAAGAAAAGAAAGTAGAGGAGAGGTTGGTCCCCCTTGGTCTTTCAATGAGGTTGATGTCTCATGTATATTGAAGAAAGTTGATCTTTTTTTGGAAAAGGAAGTTATATTGGGTGTGAAGGTGACTTCTTTATATGGGTGTTCACTACGACACAAATTCATTTTGGAAGACCATTTGTCAGGATTAAAATCACATGACCATTTGAACCTTCTAAGAGTACGTATTTCAAAAACATGATTTTATTATTTGTTTTATAAATTCATTCCATGGGATAAAACATAATTATTTTTTTATGTGTTTACTTTGTAGTGTCATTATCCTATGCTTGTGTGTGTGTGTGAACCATGACTTCCCCTAGGATCTACAACGTTCCATATCTAAATTATATGCATTTGTATGTTGGATAACATCAAAGGATATTCATATGGATATCATTCCACGGCGGCATCAAGAGATAGCTGAGATTGTTTGTATGTTTGAGAAGGAACCGTCGATGAGTTTCATGGACTTGCAGGTTCATATTATAATTCACCTAGTAGTTGAGGTTGAATTATTTAGAATGTTCTCCTATCATTGGATGTTATTCTTAGAGAGGTACATGAAGAAATTGAAAATATTTGTTCAACAAAGTGAAAAATAGGAGGGGTCTATGGCAGAGGGGTACATATCATATGAGTCTTTCTATTATGCCAGTGAGTACATCAAGTAGATCGACAACACACCAGGTGTGGTGATTTGGTATGATGAAAGGGATGAAGACAAAAGAGAAGGGGAGCTTCTCCAAATGAATGGAAAAAGACGCTTGATAAAGAGTAAGTGACTTATCGTTTGTAAAATTTATACACAGTAACTATTCACACTAAACTTCATAATGTATATTTTGATCTGATATGTACTATATGTCGATTTGATTTCATGAATACACACACACACACACACATTAGTGAATTCAAAAATTGATTCCATCGATAAACTCATTATTTACAATTCAGAGGAAACACAGTCGTGGGTCGCATTCTATGAACATAAGAGGAGGAAATGGGATAGTGACATGAGATCATTTAGACGGTTGAATGGTATAATCATGCCTTGTCATGATCATTTAAAATAAAATATGCCAATGATATGCCCCAACAGTTGGTTTGTTGACCAAGTTAGAGAGAAATACAATGCATCCAGTTGTTACCCGCGTGCTGAAGAGGATGCACTAAACATAGGTATTGGGTGCAGCATCTCGGTAATAATCTCTTTGTTTACGATTTTAACTTCATAATGCACCTTTGAATTGTGACATCTATATTTTCTATTTTATTGGTCGACTTATTAGACACATTACACTGTGATTTTTTCACTTTTTTATAGATGCATTTATTCCCATCTATGTGGCATATGGACATCATTTTCACATAGAGGATGTCGATGATGGACTCATGACACAAGACTATGGAGTGGAAGTCGAGTTCGACCAATTTAGTCATGCTAGCCACCACGATAAAAACCTAATACAGAGGACATTAGGTTATGTTGGAAAGATACAAGAGATCATTGGAGTGGATTTCTCTTCTTTCCAATGTGTTATTTTCAGGTTGAAGTGGTGGGACACCTTTGATCAGAATAATGTAAAGGAATATCACGATAGTGGGATGATATGTATCAAATATAGAAAGATATGGGATGAAGCTAAGGAGCCTTATGTTTTCCTAAAACACTGCAACCAAGTGCTTTTTTACCCAGTTGTGTTGGATAGGGATTGGTGGTTCATATTAAGACACGACCCTAGATCAAAACATATTTTTGAGAACACTGGTGTTATCATGTCAAGTGAGGAATATAATGAGGGTGATGACAATAGAAAGTGATATGTACATGTTTTATTTCATCATTAATATTGTTGTTGTATCTTTTTGTTATCTTTATTTCACTAATTATATTGTTTTTTATTTATCTTGTGACAGAGGAAATGTTAAGTTAATTATAACAAATCTTTGAACAATTTTAGTTGGTTAACAGTTAGTTTGATGTGTAATGTGTTTGTCTTTGAAATTATTTGTGATTGAATCGAATGATTGATTGAAATATAATTTTATATTGTTATTTGAACATAGTTATATGTCGTTGCATGTTAATATAAAATTTAAGAATTATTATCATGAAAAAATCATAATAATTATTATCATGTTCAAAAAGGCCTCAAGATGCTAGATGTTTGACCCTTTACCAACATGTTATAGAAGCATTGATACCTAAAAAAGAGCATAGTAACAATCGTGTACTTAGAATTTTGATGTGTATAGAAGGTGACATTTATCCATTTATTAACAGTGATCTTACTGATGCAGGAGCATCGCCATCAAAGCATGAGTGGAGGAAAGCTAAGCACCAACATACATTTTGAAGTGAATTTTAAAATTCAAAGTGGCATATCATGAAAATATTTTGAAAGGGTTGTAATTAAAGAACCTCTTTAATGTTTTGGAGATGGATGATTTCATGAGGACATTAGAGAATGTTTTTTTCTTTAATGTTGTAGATTGCAATGAATATCTAGAGCTTTCGCTCTTATCTATCTGACTCAAATGTTTATTGTAATAAATTCTAAGTAGTTGAATGATTTTATTTCGATAGGATAGCTCTAGAGTATTTGGATAGCTGAAGTTGTTGGCATTCTAGTTATTGAGAGTTGTTTCCATTGTAGTTGAGAGTTGAGAGCTACTAAGAAGTAGTTTATGAACACATGTATATTCCAGTTGAATGAATATAAAAGAGGAGCATTGTCCCAAATGCGTGGTGTTTCCATGTCTATCTGAATGAATCAATGGTAGACTTTTTGTTTATTTGAAATTCTATGTTATTTCTTGTTCTTGTGTTTATGAACGCATTCAAATAGTTGAATGTATGAATCTGTGAAGATTTAGATAAGTTTCAATCGTTTCTCTTCTACGAGAAAGTGCAAGTGTGCATAGTGTCTGCAAGGAGTGCGTTGACGGAGTATGTTTAGAATCGTAAGCTCATAAGACATAACGTGAACTTATATGTGTCCAAGGAGTGCATAGAGTACGCAAAGTGTGTGTGACAGAGTCCATTTTGACTCAGAAAGTTATGGAGAGATAGCTTGAAGGGAGTTCGTCTGCAAGAAGTGTGTGAAAGAGTCGTTTTGAATTAGAAGCTTAGGAGGAGTAGTTGAATTTGTATACAGAGAGGATAAGTTGTGAAGGAGGACCTATTGCAAGGCGTTCACAGGAAGAAATTCGACTAAGCGTCAAAAAGAGGAGGCAAAAGTTCGAGAGAACAAGTTCAGGAGGAAGAGCGATGAGAAATATTCGAAGGGAGGAGTCCTTTAAGGTTTCCCAAAGTTAACAAGTAAGATCCATCTAGAAGGGATTGGAATCATTCCAGATCGTCAGATCTGGGAAAGTTGCATGGAGTTTAGCCATGAAGCATTTCAAAGTTCGGAGCATTTCGAAGTGTTGAGAAGTGGGATCGTCGAAGTCGTGAACCGAATATTAACCATTGGCTTGGAGGGGACATGTGGCACTGGATTAGAAAATCTGGGAGTTAGAGGTCTGAAGAAGTGGTGTGTGGAGTAAGTGAAATCTCGTGAAGTCGTGAAACCCAAAGAATAGTTGGACCGTCAGATCCAGGGAGACACGCAGCAGAGATCCACAAATTTGGGGAAAAGTGTTTCGGAAGGAGACCGAGGTGGAAGTCGAAATATTTCCAAATCCCAAAGTTATGAAAGAGTTGACCCACAATCACAGTTCATGGTCACATAGAAGAAAGATTCTAATGCGGGACTAGCACTCACGAATTGGTGTTGTCGAGCGCCAGAGAGTGGAGTTGCGGGTAGTTCAAGCTCGCAGGGGACATGTGTGTGTGTATTAATTGTTCAAGGTCTGTTGAAGGCCTGAAGAACCAATTCAGTTCGAGGATTTTGAATATCCAAGACCGGGAGGTCGCAGAATCCCCAGGAGGGAAGGGGGGGTTGTGAATCAAGTGGTATTAGAGCGCACATAATTGATTTATGTAGAGAGACGAGACAAAGAAGTAGGTTGATATCATCGAGTGGTATCATATACACCAACACAATTCTGCCGAGGAGATGTGTAGAGCCGCTCGTAGCAAATAGATTTATGGAAAGGGAGATGCGAGAACTCAGAGAAAGGCCAGATGCCATGGAAACAACACAAAGGAGAGAACCTGATGTTGGAGACGTCAGTGATGCAGAGAATGAAGAAGTGGAAGTTGAATAAGTTGTAGCAGAGGATGTTACGGAAGAACGCTTGCTGAGAGCGGTTGTCAAGTTGGGAGCTAGAGTAAAGATAGACATCCCAATGTATGAAGGTAATTTGGATGTTGAATAATTACTTGATTGGATACAAGCGATGGACAAGTATTTTGACTATGAAGATGTTGATGAGGAGAAAAATTTGAAACACATTATCACCAGGTTAAAAGGACATGCAACACTTTGGTGGGATGAACTACAGGAAGACAGGAGAAGCAAGGGAAAACAAAATATTAAGAGTTGGGATCGAATGGTACCCAAGCTAAAGAATAAATTCATACCCAAGGACTACTAGATAAATCTATTCATGAGATTGAAGAACCTAAGACAGAAAGGAATGACAATCAAGGAGTACACTTAGCATTTCTATAGGCTAAACATCAGGGCTGGACAAAGAGAGAGATATGAGGAAAAAGTTGCCAAGTATATAAACGGCCTAAGATATGAAATCCAAGATGAAATCAGCATGATGGCAGTAAGGAAAGTGGAGGATGCTTATCAGATTGCATTGAAAGTAGAAGAGAAGTTGGCCAAAAAGAAGAATCAGCAAATCAGAGGTAGGAGTTTGAAGAGAGGAAAAGGAATTGCCCATGACAAGACACAGAAGCCCAAAGGTGAGGTGGAGAAACCACATAGTCACTCTGAAGGAGGAGAAAGTTCCTAAGGGAGACAGAGTGGTGATAGAAACTCTTTTCCTAAAGGAAGAGGAAGAGGAAGAGGTAGAGGAGGAGAGATAAAGTGTTATTCCTGTGGAAATACAGGACACATGTCTTGGGAATGCCCCTAGAGAAATAAATAAGGAGGTGAAGATCACATTTTGGAAGCACAGAAGTAAGATATTGAAGCAGAAGGCACAGAAGAAGAAGTCTCTCTTAAAGTCAGAGCTAGAGGTTGAAAAGCCAATGCAAAGGAACAGTTTGTTCAGGACAACTTGCAAGACTAAAGATAGAGTATGTGTGGTGATCATTGACAGTGGGAGCACTGATAACTTAGTATCCCCAAATATGGTGGAGAATTTGGAGTTGGAGATGACTGCACATCTAACGTCGTATAAAGTCTCCTGGTTGCAGAAAGGTCATCGGGTAACAGTAACTAAACAATGCCTCGTTGGATTTAAAATAAGAGGATATATAGATGAAATCATATGTGATGTGATTCCCATGGATGTATGTCATGTTTTGTTGGGAATACCATGGCAGTATGACAGGAATGTCATTCATGATGGGAGAGGGAATACCTATACTTTGGAGAAGAATGGTAGGACACATATGTTGTTGCCAATTGAGGAGAATAAAGTAAAGGGAGAAGCCAGCATGAGCATATTTCTCATGAGTGGGAAGGAACTCCTGAGTGAAGTTAAGAAGGAACAGGAGATGTAGTTTGTTGTAGTGAGGAAGCCAAAATTTATACTTACAAGTACTTCTATGGAGGATCTACCTGAGGAAATTCAGGAGTTGTTGGAAAATTTTGTTGACATAGTAGTGGATGAGTTTTCGAGCTCATTGCCACCTATCAGAAGTATTAGTCACCACATTGACTTGATACCAGGAGAAAGTCTGTTGAACAAAGAAGCGTGTAGATTGACACCTCAAGAGAATGAGGAGCTAAAGAGACAACTTCAGTATCTGTTAAACAAAGGTTTGGTCAAAGAAAGATTGAGTTCATGCGTAGTACCAACTGTGTTGAGTCCGAAGAAGGATGGAGGATGTAGAATGTGTATAGACTCAAGGGACATAAATAAGATCACCATTAGGTAAATATTTCAATTACCAAGGATGGATGACTTAATGGATTGCGTAAGTGGATTGAACTATTTTTCAAAGATAGACTTGAAAAGTGGATATCACCAAATAAGGATGAGAGAAGTTGATGAGTGGAAGATAGAATTCAAGACGAATGAGGGATTATATGAATGTCTTGTCATGCCATTTGGCTTAAAAAATTCCTCAAGTACTTTCATGAGGTTGATGAATGAAGTGTTGAAATATTTTATTGGTAAGTTTGTGATCGTATATTTGGATGATATATTGATCTTGAGTAAAACTAAAGAAGAGCATATGAGGCACTTAACATTAGTGATGAGGAGATTGTAGCAGGAGAAGTTGTTGATTAATTTAAAGAAATCCTCTTTTATGAAGACATAATTCATGTATTTGTTTTTTTTTATCTCTTCGAATGAATTGAAGATGGATCCCGAGAAAGTGAAAGCAATCAGAGAGTGGTCGTCACCAAGGAGTATATTTGAGGTGAGAATCTTCCATGGATTAGCAATTTTCTATCGGAAGTTCATCAGAAATTTCAGTGAAAATGGTGCACAAATGATGGATATAGCGAAGAAAATACACAAGTCTTTCAAATGGACAGAGGAGGCTGAGAAGAGCTTCTATATATTGAAGGAGAAGATAACATAACAACTAATTATGGTCTTACCAGATTTCGGGAAGACATGTCAAGTAAGATGTGATGTGAGTGGAGTTGCAATTGGAGTAGTCTTGAGCCAAGATAATAGGCTTGTTGCATATTTTAGTGAGAAGTTGAATGATACTAAGAGAAAGTACTCCACATATGATAAAGAGTTTAATGCCATAATTCAAGCCTTGAAGAAATGGAGGAACTATCTTGTTCCAAAAGAGTTTGTTTTGTATAGTGATAATCAAGCTCTACAATTCATAACTAGACAGGAGAAGTTAAACCAAAGACATGCCAAATGGATAGAGTTTATGAAAAATTTCACTGTTGTCATTAAACATATTTCTGTTAATGCCAACAAAGTTGTTGATGCATTGAGCAGGAGATGTCTAATTTTGCAGGAATTTCAAGTGAAAACCTTGGGGTTTGAACACCTTAAAGAAATGTATTGTGATGATATAGTTTTCAAAGAAGCATATGAAGAATGCGCGAATTTTGTGCTCAGAGATAGAAGCCAATGAGTTGAATATCTGATTCAGGCTGGGTTGTTGTTTAAACGATGCTAGTTGTGCATACCAAAGTGTTCGATGAGGGAGAATTTGTTGAAGGAAAATCATAGTGGAGGTCTAGCCGAACATTTCAGCCATGAAAAAACATTTTCACAGTTGAACATTTCATATTATTGGCCAGGTATGAGGCCAGAAGTAAAGAATTTTGTGAACAGATGTAATATTTGCTAGTATGCAAAGGGGAAGAGACAAAATATTGGGTTGTATCAACCATTGTCTATTCCAGAGAGGCCTTGGGATGCAATAAGCATGGATTTTATGTTGGGATTGCCATGGACACAAAGAGGAAGTGATTCCATATTTGTGGTAGTTGACATATTTTCAAAGATGGCACACTTTATCCCATGCCAGAAAACTAGTGATGCAATGCACGTTGCTAACTTGTTTTTCAAGGAAGTTGTGAGGCTTCATGGATTGCCTAGGAGTATTGTTTCAAACAGGGATACCAAATTTGTTGGTCATTTCTGGAGAACATTGTGGAAGAAAATGGGAACAGAACTATCATTTAGTTCTTCATATCACCCTCCAACAGATGGATAGACTGAGGTGGTGAATCAGAGTTTAGGAGATTTGTTGAGAAGTTTGGTCAATGAACATCATAGTCAGTGGGATCAGATTATAGCACAAACATAGTTTGCATACAATGACTCAGTGGACAGAAGTACCGGAAGGAGTCCATTTCAGATAGTATATGGAATGAATCTGAGGGGAGTTTTAAAGTTAAGAGATATGGAACAGAGTGAATACATAAGCGTTGGAGTCGAATACTTCACTGTAGAAATGTAGGAGCTTCATAATCAGATCAAAGAGCAGTTGCGGAGGAACAGTAACGAATATAAACGTAGAGCTGATCAACATAGGAGGAAACTTCAATTTGAAGTCAGAGACCAAGTTCTAGCACATAGTAGGAAGGAGAGGTTCCCAAGAGAACATATAATAAATTGAAGCTCAAGAAGATAGGACCATGCAAAATCCTAAGAAAATTTGGTGAGAACGCTTATGAGATAGAGCTGTCGGAAGATGTGGGTATATAGCCCATATTCAACATTGCAGACCTGTATCCTTACAGGGAAGATGGATCCAGAGAATCCGAAAATTAGAATGAGGTCCAGTGGAAAAAGTATATTCTTGTAGCAGAGAAGTCATAGATGGAAAAGATCGTAAATCAACGACTTGGTAAGAAGACCAGGAAGAAAACATATTTTGAATATTTAGTAAAATGGAAGGGACGCCCAATAGAAGATGCCAGTTGGGTAAGCAAAGTAGATATCTATAAGCATGGAAGATTAGTGCAGTAACTCATGGATAGGAGTCCATGAATTTTTCAGCCAGAGGAGTATGATGTAGGAGCATCGCCAATACAGCGCTAGTGGAGAACAGCTAAGCGCCAGCGTGCATTTTGAATTGAATTTTAAAATTCAAAGTGGCATATCATGAAAATATTTTGAAAGGATTGTAATTAAAGAACCTCTTTAATGTTTTGGAGCTGGATGATTTTATGAGGACATCATAGAATGTATTTTTCTTTAATGTTGTAGATTGCAATACATATCTGGAGCTTTCGCTCTTATCTATCTAACTCAAATGTTTATTGTAATAAATTCTAAGTAGTTGAATGCTTTTATTTCGATAGGATATCTCTAGAGTAGTTGGAGGGAAAATATCAAAGAGCCCCTCTTGTATAAATCTTTGTGTTGTTGCCCAGAAGAGGTTGTTGATAGTTGATAGTTGATAGTTGAAGTTGTTGGCATTCTAGTTATTGAGAGTTGTTTCCATTGTAGTTGAGAGTTGAGAGCTACTAAGAAGTAGTTTATGAACACATGTATATTTGAGTTAAATGGATATAACAGAGGAGCATTGTCCTAAATGTGTGGTGTTTCCATGTCTATCTGAATGAATGAATGGTAGACTTCCTGTTTATTTGCAATTCTCTGTTATTTTGTGTTCTTGTTTTTATAAACGCATTCACATAGTTGAATGTATGAATCTGTAAAGATTTAGATAAGTTTCAATTGTTTCTCTTCTACGAGCAAGTGCAAGTGTGCATAGTGTCCGCAAGGAGTGCATTGACGTAGTCTGTTTCGACTCATAAGCTCAGAAGAGATAATGTGAACTTATATGTGTGAAAGGAGTGCATAGCGTCCACAAAGTGTGTGTGACAGGGTCCATTTTGACTTAGAAAGTTCTGGAGAGATAGCTTGAAGGGAGTTCGTCCGCAAGGAGTGCATGACAGAGTCATTTTGACTTAGAAGCTCAAGAGGAGTAATGGAATTTGTCTACGGAGAGGCTAAGTTATGGAGGAGGACCTTCTGCAAGGTGTGCACAGGCGTAAATTTGACTAAGCGTCGAAAAGAGCATTCTAAGGAGGCAGAAGTTCGAGAGAACAAGTTCAGGAGGAAGAGCGGCGAAAAATCTTCGAAGTGAGGATTCCTTTAAGGTTTCCCAAATTTAATGAGTAAGATCCATCTAGAAGGTATTGGGATCATTCTAGACCGTCAGATCTAGGAAAGTTGCATGTAGGTTAGCCGTGAAGCATTTCGGCATTTCGGAGTTCAGAGCATTTTGAAGTGTTGAGAAGTGGGATCGCCGAAGTCGTGAAGTCATGAAGAAAATCTTTACCGTTGGTTGCGAGGGGACACATGGCAGCGGATTAGAAAATGGGACTTAGAGGTCTGGAGAAGTGGTGCGTGGAGTAAGTGAAATCTCGCGAAGTCGCGAAACCCGAAGAATATTTGGACCGTTAGATCGAGGGAGACACGTGGAAAAGATTTGCGAATTCGGGGAAAAGTGTTTTAGAAGGAGACCGAGGTGGAAGTAGGAATATTTCTAAAGCCTGAAGTTACGAAAGAGTTGACCCATGGTCATAGCCCATGGTCACATAGGAGAAAGATTTTAGCACAGGACTAGCACTCACAAATCGGTGTTGTCAAGCACTGGAGAGCAGAGTTGTGGGTAGTTCGAGCTTGCAGGTGACATCAAGGGGACCTATGTGTGTATTAATTTTTCAAGGTCTATTGAAGGCCCGAAGAACCAATTCCTTTCGAGGAGTTTGAAGATCCAAGATTGGGAGGTCATAGAATCCCCAGGAGGGAAAGGGGGCTTGTGAATCACTTACCCTTAGAGACACTAAATCACTTGTATAAAGCACTTTTGTTAGTTTTTTAATTATATATATATGCAATGACATATAATATTTGTATAGTTGGCAACATGTTTAGATATTAAATGGTAATATTTTAATTTACATAGTTTCTTATTTATCCTAATAATCTATGTTGATATAATAATATGGTTGATATGCATGTTTAATAGTACAACCTTTTTGATGATATGTTAACATGATGATTCAAAAACTGAGTTTATGTTCATGTATTTTGTAGATTTAAACGTAAGATATTTAACAAATAATGTGGTTTTATAATTTAAAAATTAAATTTCTAACATGATTTTGTGATAATTTGGTTTTTAACTAAAGTGTTTGTTAGTTTACATACTTGTATCATTTCTTTTGTAAATATTTATTAAATTATGCCTCCGATGTTGAGTAAAACCACAATTAATGAAGTAATTTAAAATTTGATAGCAATCAACTTACGAAATAATGACAAAAATAACAATAGGAAGATTAATTTGCATCCATAAATTTTTAGGGCCAATAGAATGCTTGTCATTGGAGATCATAACTTTTTATAATAACAAGTTTTAGTGTAGAAGAGTCTATTAAAAAAAAAATTGTACAATGGAAAATAACATTTATTTATATGTAATTTGTTTTTTTTTTAAGAATTTAGTTAGAATGAATATATATGAACTATCTATCCAATAGAAAAATGTTTATGGTAATTTTACAATTATAGTTTCAACCATATTAAACTTTATAATTTATAAAAATATCTTTGCATTTTTTATTTAAATCAAGTCTTTATGTTTCATATATAAAATTTTGATATAAGTTCACCAATACATAATCTATAATAAATATCATTTAATAAAAATAAACATCATGATGATAACTATCTAACAAACATAAACATCATTTAAAATACACATTTAAATTCACTAACATCATCTAATTAATTATATATACATCTAACACATATAAACATCTTTAATTAGCTAGCACACAAATCTAATAATCTAACAGGGCATCATCATCGTGATCACATCTAATAAAACACAAGCATTGGCTAACATCATCATCACACACATCTAACAAACATCATTTAACATAAACATCTATCAAGCACATTTAACAAACATATCTAACATGACCTAAAAATGTACACATCAACATCAACATATAAATTAATTAAGTACATGATCATGATCAACAGGAAAAATTCACATATAATGAACATTGTTATAACATACACATCTATCAAGCACATTTAACAAGTATATATAACATGACCTAGAAATCTACATGTTGACATAAACATATAAATTAAGTACATCAACATGAACATAAAATTGCACCATATTATATATATATATATATATATATATATATATATATATATA
>ML800803.1:153413-172770 GCA_009831015.1 Picea engelmannii
ATAAGAGCAGCAATTCCACCTTTGATTTGATCCCAGCACAGATTTGACAAAATTATTCTATAAAAACAACTGAAAAGCACCACACCTATAGTTGATCCAACGGGGCTTTCAAATACAAGAGCAATGCCTCCTCTCCTTGCCTTCTTGATGTCGTCCTGAACTTATCAATCCCCCGACATTTCTAATTCGTGATGTGGTGGTAAAAGTAGTTGGATTACTCTTCTTATTGAATACATTGTGAAATTGAACCACAAGCAGATGGGCATGATAAAACACACTCTAAAATTGAACCAAAAGCAAGTGGGCATGATAAAACACATGGAGAGTAATCATATATGATGGCAAGTGGGCGAATGCATGGTTGAGCCATATCTCCTGTAACCACGTTGGCCACAAGCAAGAAGGCATATTTGCCATGTGGCTTCATCCTGCCATAAATAGTTCATCGTAATGTTTTGAAATTATATTTTTTTATTATCACTTAACTTATTAGACATTGTGGAATCACTTATCTTATTAGACATAATGTTTTTGAAATTATAATTTGTTTTTTAGAGACATTTTCTATAATTCAAAACATTAAATAATTCAATTTGAATTTCTTATTTAAATCAAACAAATTAAAATTCTAACAAATCCTAGCAAACGATATTTCTTTAAGAGAAGAAACTTGACAAATTTGCATTGCCTTATACATTAATATTAAAAACCTCTAACGAAATTTGGCAAACATTGTTACAAATCATGTAATTTTACTTTTGGATTGAAGCAGATAGGTTTTCCTTCACTGAGCAATATGATTGATATGTTTGGTCTATGAGTTAAATATTTATATAGTGTTTTATTTATGTAGTTAAGCTCCATGCAATAGAGTGAAGAACTAGAATGGCAGTGGCAATGATCATACTTGTACATGATTCTGTATTGTTCAAATCTCCATGTTTACTCCGAGTTCTAAATTCATTCTTGATGGGTATGAAGTGAATTTTCTAGTTAATAGCTCTTTATCTAGTCTTTCAAGAAGAAGAAAGAAGAAGCATAGCTACAATCTGGAAAGAGGCGATATCTATCTACATGCCCACAACAAAGACCACAATAACAATAACCAGTGTTGTCATATTATTCCCATAAACCACCTTTAAAAAAAACTGAGGCTGCAAACTTCCTCTCCCAGATATTGAGATCATGCCCATCTATTCAGGTTATGGGTTGATAATATCTCATTCTATGCTCTGTACTTTGAATTTGTTGATACTTTCCATTTCATTTGATTTTTTTCCATATTTTTGTCGGTCTCTCCAAAATCCCATCCTAGTTTCAAGTCTTTTACTTGAAACATTCCAAAATACTTGTTTTTCTTATGATTCTTAATATCTTCTTTTTCTCTGAAGATGTATACTTGTACAATGTTGGGATTTCTTATAAGATTTTGAGAGCCTTTATTAATTTCATCTATGTTATACAACAATGTGTCCAATAAGTCAAGGTAGGATTCTACTTTGGTCATGGAGGTATTCCGTTCTGAGGTGTCAGTTAGGACATGTGTGAAAATTTCTATCTTTTCATGGATAATTTATTAATTTCATCTATATTATACAACAATGTTTCCAATAAGTCAAGGTAGGATTCTACTGTGGTCATGGAGGTATTATGTTCTGAGGTGTCAGTTAGGACATGTGTGATAATTTCTATATTTTCATGGATAATTTTGATCTCCTCTTTTTGTGACTTTGCATCCCTTCTAGCTTTCAACAATTATCTATGCATGTCATCTATATTATTCAAGTCGAAATTGCCTCCAACAGGTAACAATCTACTTTTCAAACTATCGATAAACTCACTCCAAGGAATTCCTTCAGGTAAACTACAACTTAAGGTAGGGCTTGCTACTTAGAAACTCCCCTTGTTTGATATGTTGATTAAAAATTCATTTAATCAGAATTTGTTTTTGCTATATTTACTCCTTTGATATTATGTTTCAGGGTGTAACTTAATTTCATTCTAAGTTTTATTTGACTGTGTATTTGGAGTATTTGATGGGCGAGCATTTGACAATGGACTTTGTTGCGTGCTTAAATGATTCCTTGAAACAAAAGTTCAGAAATTTTGCATGTATCAAGATGAAAACAACACGAATTGGGCCTCCTTATGGTGATAAAATTTCATATTCCGATGATAGTGATTGGAAATAGTCAAAAACTTTCCTCATCCTTCCACTGTGTTTTACATGCAAAATATTCAACTTTCCTGCAGATATCTTCACTCATCTTGCCATATATTTTTTCGCTTAGATTTCATCATATTCAAACCTATCTCTTTTTTAACACTAAAATGGGAAATATGTGTTGCAACCACTAGAGAACCACGGGCCATGCTATAGAGGATTTCCGCGACTTGATTTAAAGGTGGCAATTTGGAGGACTACACCGACTTGATTTAAAGGTGGCAGTTCGTTGTTAGTCATTGGGAATGAGCCCTAGGATGCTTACTGTGGGGGTAAATTTGAAACAATTTTCTGTTGTGTTGGACACACTGACCACACTAAGAGGGGGGGTGAATCAGTGTAGGGATCTTTTTAAACTTCCCTTCACAAAAATTCCTTAGTTAGCAAACACCATTTACTCATCACTTATTACTGACATTTATAACCAGTTGTGTGTGAACATATATCAGCAACAGATAACAACAACATATATCATCAATAAGCCATCACCACAAAGAACACAAGATGTTTGTACAATTTTATTTTTATTATGGACTACAATACTTGGTTTTATCAACAACAACTAAATAGAGTTACAACTCCACAAGAGCACCATCTTTGTAATACAAGACTCAACATACACAAGTCATCACCAACTGAGAAGAGGATTCAATCCTCAACAGATACCAATCTGTCAACAGGTACACGACCTGTCAGTAGTGTAGCATGTGTATGTACACGCCCTACCAGTAGTACAACTCATGTATGTACGCGGCCTATTTGTACTTCAGCCTGCGTATTCCCTCTAAAAAACTAGGCTTTTCTCTTCTTGGAAAAACTCATATCCTCTGTAGCCTTCAGTCACATCCACTTATGCCTTTCACTTTCTAATATATACCATAACCAATCACAACACATCTATGCTCCCCAACAACTTACTCATGCTCCTCAACAATACAATATGAATGTTATTTAATCATGTGTAAGCAACCAGTATACTATGGAAACCATATCAGTACTGAAACATAAGGGTGATGATCACTCAGTCAATCAACCACACAAACCATATCACAACAGCGATACCAAGAATGCCTTAAGCATTCAGCATACCATAAGAAATAATATTCATCAACACAATCATGTAACCATACCAAAACTTCTATGGTAGATCTAATTCCACAGAATGCAAATATGGAACTTGCTTCATCCTTCAGAAACCGGGCACCATCTCACACTCAAGTCTTCATGACTTCCACCAACTGTACGTGGTCTGACCTCCTTCATCCAGCGTGTCTACGCACTCTAGCTCACTTCAGCCCGTGTATGTATGCATTTTGGCCCACTACTGCTCGCATACTCCTTTAGAAACTAGGGTTTCTGAACTTCTGAAACTTTCACCGTCAATATCTCAGACTTACGGAAACTTTGATGCATCCATGAGATCCTCCAGTCAATCTCTCTCTCAGAATATATCTTCAATATATTCTCAAGAGACATTTTTACAAGATACCCTTGCCTCTTATTTATACTCTCCAAGTAGCTTCCTTAGAAGCATCTTCTTGGCCACTTTGTCCACATAGTCATCTATGTCCAACTTTGTCCAATTGGCCACTTGTCCATATATCCAATAACCACTTGACCACTTAACCCACTTTCCTCATTTTAGAGTTAACCCTCTTATAACCACTTTCCATAATTAGAAAGTTCTCCATTTACTTTATTATTTAAATAATAATCTTTGACTTTATCACTTCACTTTATTATTTAAATAATTTCTTCTTTGTAAGCACTTTGACTTCTTTGACTTTTTGGGCCTTTTATCCATCATATGAGGGTCTTCCAACTTCGTAAGGCCATAACTCTCAAACCATGAGGAGTTATGTGACGTTCCACATAGCACTGGAAATGGCATGACAAGCAATATCCATCTAGGATAGTTTCACTGACAAATTTACTGATCCTCATCTCATTATTTCACAATTAAACATGGGTTCTTTAACCATACTTCTAGGATAATTCAACCGCAAAGTGTCTTCCCATGAGGGATTTTACCATAAGGGGACCACTTTGGAGTTCATCCATTTGTATTTCCTATCAACCATGGCAAGACAATAATGAGCCATCTTTACATCAATCCAACTGGAATAACCCATGACAATACATCATTATGACATTGTCCCTTTGTCATCGATTCCATTCATGATCACATGATCCAACGATCAATATCAAACCATCAATGACAACACATCGATCTATATTCATCTATGCATCATATGACAACACATTGATCAATCCATTGACAACAATGACAATACATACTTCATCAATATACTATGACAAGACATTGTTCCTTTGACATCAATCCTTTGGCATCAATGACAACATGATCCAACAATCTACCCCTTTGGCATTGATGGCAATACCAACATTGATGTCAACACCAATCATTGATGGAAACATGTAGACATGGCATTTCTCTTCATCAATGGTCATCTCAATCACATCAATGTGATTATCTCTCCCCCTTTGACATCAATGGCAAATGGTAGTTCTCTCCTTGGGGATACTCCCCATGCCTGAACTCTCCTTGGGGCTACTCCCCATGCCTGAACTCTCCTTGGGGCTACTCCCCCTACCTGAATGCCTTTGATATTCCTCCGAATAATCTCTCCCCATTTTAACAAGGGATATCACTCTAATGTAATGATAAAGATATATCACTCATGCTCCCCATGTGACCATCACTCCCCTTGAACTATGTATGTGTTCTCTTTCTCCAAGTATAGGGATTGTTTTCCAAGTATTTATCTTTGCATCTGATAAATATCTCCTCCTGAATCATAGTAAGAAGAGCGACTCCCCCTATGGGTATCTCTCCCCCTATCTTCTCTACAATATGAACAATATGCTACCACTGCAATATGCTTCTATTGTAAATGATACTCCTCAACTGGAACACGAATCAACTACTCAAGAATGATCTTCTCTTCCTATGACGATCCTTGGACTTGTCCATGTATCAAACTAGTGCCATACCATACATAATGAAGCAAAAAATATTTCAAAAATGAATAGAGAATCATGAACAAAACATCAACTAAGTACATCATGTGCCATATTCTATTCCAACCATGCACAACACCCATGCACATCAACCATGTACATCAATACCATACAATATACCATAAGATATCTTCAATGGAGTGTATCAACCATATACATAGAACATGCGCCAATTGTCTATCATCCATATGCTCCTACCAATATGCCAACCATTTTCCTCAAACAAGTGTCATATCACCCATGACATGCCTCTACCATGAACCAAGTGCCACAACCATGTATCTCAATCAATCAAGTGTCTTATCTATGTCATCCCATACATCATGTACCAAGAAAGTGCATCAACCATGCAAAGATACTACAATCAATATGTGTCCCCATACATGTATGTCATATCCACCATAAGCCAGGTGCCAATAATATTGCTAGTAGGTGCCTCTAACAATGTACCAAAAGTGTACCAATCATGCATCAACCATAGATCAAGATATGACTCATCAATGATGTACAACATAACCACCTCATCAACTCATCAACTACATGTCCCACTATGTAGCCCATCCTCATGCCAAATGCATGCACCAAGATATACAACAAGTATGCATCTAACAATACATCATAAGATACATCAATAGAACTCGAATATGTACCATCCATGTACCCCAACAGATCTTCCTTAACCACCATTTACTTCAGCAAATACTAAGCATCCAAAACTACATGTACTAGAAGTTTGCCTCAATAGATCAATGATATCTCTAGCTAGCATCATCATGAAATACCTCATAACAAAAGTTCTATAACTTCATTGTCACAACCAACATTGTTCCTCAATAGAAAAGTGTCTCAATCCACACTCTAGGGTTAGTACCATGCATCTGAGATAGTCTTTCAAGGCTCAACCATATGTCATTACCATACATACACCAATTATGTATGCCAACATGTAATCATGAAAACTTGCAACAAACCATGTCAGACCCTGCAACAAAGAGTTATACAATCATACCATGTTGCAACTCATATGCATAGCCTTTTTCCCAAGTCTCTTACTGTAGATACACAACCTACTATACAGACAACTCGCATATGTACACGACCTATTTATAGGTCAGCTCCGCATGTACGCAACTGTTACATTTGTAACCTGTGTATGCTTCTGAAGATGTCAAACTTGAGTTTCCCTTAAGGTTGCCATTCTATTTTGATTGTTTAGTTTTCTTCACCCACTTCTGAAGGTGTCCCAGCTTCTCATAACTTGAACTCTGAGCTTCCATCTTTTCAAAAATTTCTTCCTTACTAACTTCATGCTATCTTCTAGTCATGCTATATGAAGCAGTTCTCATGGACTGTCTTCTTGTGTTCCAACAATCCTGGGATTTGTGGCCAAAACCACTACAACTGTAGCATCTCATGGTGTGACAATGAGCAGCAATGTGTCCTACTTGATTACATCTCCAACAACTTAGGGTGTTATGAAATCTTTCATTATCTCTCCTTGCATAATATCTACATTCCAAAGATTTGTGACCATATTCATTACATGAGTAATAGTGACCATGAAAAACATTTCCATACCTTTGCTTTGGTGTCCATATTGAAGGTGTCTCTCTTCTTTGAGGTGTAAAGATGGCTTCTTGATGTATTCCTTGATTTCTTTTGAAATTTTCCTTCCTTTGTGTAGATGGTTGACTTGCAACATTATTTCCATCTTTTGAGAATGAAGGACTTACCTCAAGCTTCTTTGAGGTGCTTTCTTCAACATGTGTAGCTTCTTTCTTGTATCCAAGACTTGATTTATCATTTGGTGATCTTTGACTATCCAAGATCTCATTCAATATTTTTGAGCTATTCAATAATTTGTTTGACTTCTCTACTTTATTTCTAAGATCAACAACTTTAGCTTCCAACTTATGGCATGACTCTTTTAATTTACTTGATTCTTTAGTAATTCCTCTGCCCTTTTGGCTTCCTCAATTTGGGTCTTGAGATGAATATTAATTTCGAGACTTTTGTTAATATCATCATATACCTTCCTATTTTCTTCTATCTCATTCTTTAGTCATTTGATCTCTTCTTCTTTTTCTTCTAATTGAGACCTCTTACTTTCTTCTTGTTCCTTAAGCATTTTCTTTAGTTTCAAAATATGCTTTTTATTCTTTTTAAGAAACCTTTTAGTGTTCTTCGAAAGATAGATATATTATATATAACTATGGTCATAGTTGTATTCATATAGACCCCAATCAACTTTCTTTTTAAGCTTTGAAAGTTCTTCTTCTACTTCTTCAATGGGATAATCATCATTTGATTCTTCACAACTATTTCTAGATCTTCTTCTTCACATGTAGAGAAATATTCCACTTCATCACATTTAGAATCATTGCATTCAGAGGATTTTGGAGATTCTTTACCTTCATTGTTCTTGATGGAGTTGTCTTTAGTTTCATCCTTCTTCCTTTGGCATGTCTCCTCTAGCTTTAGCCATAGATCCTTGGCGGAAATGCATTGTCCCGTGCTCTTTTTGATAGAACTTGAGAGTCCATTAACAATGGTCTTGAGAGCCAATGCATCATTCTTATTTTCTTCCTTTTGAGCTACAAACTTTGACTTATTCTTCAATGGAACTGATCCACCAATGGGTGCTTTCCAAACACCTTATCCTTTTTCCTTCAAAGGCACTTTCATTTCTATTCTCCATGTTGAATAATTTTCCTCATCAAGGATTGGAACTTCATCATCCATTTGTGTGTCCATGGATATCCTCTAAGCTTGTTATAGCTGATAGTGAAGGCCTTCTCTGATACCAATTGTTGGACACACCGACCACACTCAGAGGGGCGGTGAATCAATGTAGGGCTCTTTTTAAACTTCCCTTCACAAAAACTACTTAGTTAACAATCACCATTTACTCATCACTTATTACTGACATTTATAATTAGTTGTGTGTGAACATATATCAGCAACAAATAACAATAAGATATATCATCAATAAGCCATCACCACAAAGAACACAATATGTATGTACAATTTTATTTGTATTATGGACTACAATCCTTAGGTTTATCAACAACAACTAAATAGAGTTACAACTACACAAGAGCAACAACTCTGCAATGCAAGACTCAGCTTACACAACTCAGCACCAACTAAGAATAGGATTCAATCCTCAACAGATACCAATATGTCAACAGGTACGCGAAATCTCAGTAGTGCAGCATGCGTATGTGCGTGCCCTACCAGTAGTACAGCTCTTGTATGTACGTGGCCTATATGTACTGCATCACGTGTATGCCCTCTAAACAACTAGGGTTTTCTCTTCTTGGAAAAACTCAGATCCTCTGCAGCCTTCAGTCACATCCACTTATTTCTTTCACTATCCAATCTGTACCATAACCAATCACAACACATCTATGCTCTCCAACAACTTACTCATGCTCCTCAACCATACAATATGAATGCTACTTAATCATGTATAAGAAACCAGTATACTATGGAAACCACACTGAAACATAAGAGTGTTGATCACTCAGTCAATCAACCACACAAACCATATCAAAATATCCATACCAAGAATGCCTTAAGCATACACCATACCATAAGCAAGAATATCCATCAACACAATCATGTAACCATACCATAACTTCTATGGTAGTTATGATCCCATAGAATGCAGATCTAGAACTTGTTTCATCCTTCTGAAACCTGGCACCAACTCACACTCAAGTATTCATGACTTCCACCAACTGTACGTGCTCTGACCTCCTTCAGCCCACATGTGTACGTGCTCTGGCTCACTGCAGCCCACGTATGTATGCGCTCTAGCCCATTGTTGCCTATGTACTCCTTTAGAAACTAGGGTTTCTGAACTTCTGAAACTTTTGCCTTCAAGATCTCAGACTTACGGAAAATTTTATGCGTCCGTGAGATCCTCCAGTCAATCTCTCTCTCAGAATATATCTTCAATATATGCTCAAGAGATATTTTTACAAGAGACCCTTGCCTCTTATTTATACTCTCTAAGTAGCTTCCTTAGAAGCATCTTCTTGGCCACTTTGTCCACATAGTCACCTGTGTGCAACTTTGTCCAATTGGCCACTTGTCCATATATCCAATAGCCACTTGACCGCTTAACCCACTTTCCTCATTTTAGGGTTAACCCTCTTATAACCACTTTCCATAATTACAAAGTTCTCCATTTACTTTATTATTTAAATAATCCTCTTTGACTTTATCACTTCACTTTATTATTTAAATAATTTCTTCTTTGTAAGAACTTTGACTTCTTTGACTTTTTGGGGCTTCCAGCCATCATATGAGGGTCCTTCAACTTCGTAAGGCCATAAATCTCAAACCGTGAGGAGTTATGTGACGTTCCACGTACCACCAAAAATGGCATGACAAACACTATCCATCTAGGATAAGTTCAAAGACAAATTCACTTATGGTCATCTCATTATTCCACAATTAAGCATGGGTTCTCTAACCATACTTATAGGATAATTCAACCTCAAAGCGTCTTCCCATGGGGGCTTTCACCATAAGGAGACCACTTTGGAGTTCATACATTTGTACTTCCTATCAACCATGGAAAGACAATAATGAGTCATATTTACATCAATCCAACTGGAATAACCCATGACAATACATCATTATGACATTTTCCCTTTGTCATTGATTCCATGCATGATCACATGATCCAACAATCAATATCAAACCATCAATGACAACACATTGATCCATCTTCATCTATGCATCATATGAAAACACATTGATCAATCCATTGACAATAATGAAAATGCATACTTCATCAATATACTATGACAAGACATTGTTCCTTTGACATCAATCCTTTGACATTTGACATCAATCATTTGGCATCAATGACAACATGATCCAAAAATCTCCCCCTTTGGCATTGATGGAAATACCAGCATTGATGTCAACACCAATCATTGATGGAAACATGTCGACATGGAATTTCTCTTCATCAATGGTCATCTCAGTCACATCAATGTGATTATCTCTCCCCCTTTGACATCAATGGAAAAGGGTAGTTCTCTTCTTGGGGATGCTCCCCTTGCCTGAACACTCCTTGGGGTTGCTCCCCTGCCTGAATGCCTTTGATATTCCTCTGAATAATCTCTCCCATTTTGAACAAGGGATATCACTCTAATGTAATGTTGAAGATATATCGCTCATGCTCCCCCTGTGACCATCGCTCCCCTTGAACTATTACTTTGTGCTATTTCTCCAAGTATAGGACTCATTTTCCAAGTATTTATCTTTGCATCTGATAAATATCTCCTCCTGAATCTTAGGAATAAGAATGACTCCCTCTAGGTATGTCTCCCCCTATCTTCTCTGTAATATGAACAATATGCTACCACTGCAATATGCTTTTGCTGCAAATGCTACTGCTCAACCAGAACATTAATCAATTGCTCAAGAATGATCTACTCTTCCTATGACGATCCTTGGACCTATCCATGCATCAAACTAGTGCCATACCATACATAATGAAGCAAAATATATGTCAACAATTAATAGAGAATCATGAAAAAAACATCAACCAAGTAAATCTTGTACCATATTGTGTGCCAACCATGCAGAACACCCATGTTCATCAACCATGTACATCAATACCATAAGATATCTTCAATGGAGTGTATCAACCATATACCAATAACATGTGCCAATTGTGTATCATCCATATGCTCCTACCAATATTCCAACCATGTGCCTCAAACAAGTTTCATATCACCCATGGCATGCCTCTACCATGAACCAAGTGCCACAACCATGTATCTCAATCAATCAAGTTTCTTAACTATGTCATCCCATACATCATGTACCAATAAAGTGCATCAACCATGCACCAATACTACAATCAAGATGTGTCCTCATACATGTATTTCATATCCACCATAATCCATGAGCCAATATTACTGCTAGTAGGTGCCTCTAACAATGTACCAAAAGTGTACCAATCATGCATCAACCATAGATCAAGCTATGAATCATCAATGATGTACAACATGACCACCTCATCAACCCATCAACTACATGTCCCACTATGTATCCCATCCTCATGCCAAATGCATGCACCAAGATATCCAACAAGTATGCATCTAACAACACATCATAAGATATATCAATGGAACTCAAATATGTACCAGCCATGTACCCCAACAAATCTGCCTTAACCAATATTTACTTCAGCAAATACTAAGCATCCAAAAATACATGTACTAGAATTTTTCCGCAATAGATCAATGATATCTCTAGGTAGCATCATTATGACATATATCATAACAAAAGTGCCATAACTTCATTTTCACAACCAACATTGTTCCTCAATAGAAAAGTGTATCAATCCACACTCTAGGGTTAGTACCATGCATCCGAGATAGACTTTCAAAACTCAACCATATGTCATTACCATGCATACATCAATTATGTATGCCAAAATGTAATCATGAAAACCTGCAACAAACCATGTCAGACCCTGGAACAAAGAGTTATACCATCATACCATGTTGTAACTCATATGCATAACCTTTTTCCCAAGGCTCTTACCATAGATACGCGGCCTGCTATACAGACAACTCATGTATCTACGTGACCTATTTATACGTCATCTTGCGTATGTATGCAACTGTTACCATTATAACCCACATATGATTTTGAAGATGTCAAACTTGAGCTTCCCTTAAGGTTGCCATTTTGTTCTGATTGTTCAATTTTCTTCACCTAGTTCTGAAGGTATCCTGGCTTCTCAAAACTTGAACTCTGAGCTTCCATCTTTTCAAAAATGTCTTCCTTCCTAACTTCATGCTTTCTTCTAGTCATGCTATATGAAGCACTTCTCATGGACTATATTCTTGTGTTCCAACAATCCTGGGATTTGTGGCCAAACCCACTATAGTTGTAGTATATCATGGTGTGACAATGAGAAGCAATGTGTCATACTTGATTACATCTCCAACACCTTAGCGTGTTATGAAATCTTTCATTATCTATCCTTTCATAATATCTACATTCCAAAGATTTGTAACAATATTCATTACATGAGTAACAGTGAACATGAAAAACATTTTCATACCTTTTCTTTGGTGTCCATCTTGAAGGTGTTTCTCTTCTTTGAGGTGTAAAGGTGGTGTCTTCATGTCTTCCTTTCTTTCTTTTGAAAGTTTCCTTCCTTTGTGTAGATGGTTGACTTGCAACATTATTTCCATCTTTTGAGAATGAAGGACTTACCTCAAGCTTCTTTGAGGTGCTTTCTTCAAAATGTGTAGCTTCTTTCTTGTATCCAAGACTTAATTTATCATTTGGTGATATTTGACTATCCAAGACCTCATTCAAGATTGTTGAGCTATTCAAGAATTTGTTTGATTTCTCTAGTTTCTTTCTAAGATCAACGACTTCATCTTCCAACTTATGACATGACTCGTCCTTTTCATTTACTTGATTCTTTAGTAATTCCTCTACCCTTTTGGCTTCTTCAATTTGGGTCTTGAGATGGATATTAACTTCAAGACTTTTTCTAATCTCATCATCTACCTTCTTATTTTCTTCTATCTCATTCTTTAGTATTTTGATCTCTTCTTATTTTTCTTCTAATTGAGAATGGTCTTGAGAGCCAATGCATAATTCTTCTTTTCTTCCTTTTGAGCTACAAACTTTGACTTGTTCTTCAATGGAACTGATCCACCAATGGTTGCTTTCCAAACACCCACTCCTTTTTCTTCAAATTGCACTTTCATTTCTATTCTCCATGTTGAATAATTTTCCTCATCAAGGATTGGAACTTCATCATCCATTTGTGTGTCCATGGATCTCCTCCAAGCTTTTTGAGGCTTATAGTGAAGGCCTTCTCTGATACCAATTGTTGGACACACCGACCACACTGAGAGGGGGGGTGAATTAGTGTAGGGATCTTTTTAAACTTCCCTTCACAAAAACTCCTTAGTTAGCAATCACCATTTACTCATAATTTATTACCGACATTTATAACCAGTTGTGTGTGAACATATATCAGCAATAGATAACAACAACATACATCAGCAATAGATAACAACAACATACATCATCAAAAATCCATCACCACAAAGAACACAAGATGTATGTACAATTTTCTTTTTATTATGGACTGCAATCCTTGGTTTTATCAGTAATAATTGGATAGAGTTACAACTCCACAAGAGCACCAACTATGTAATGCAAGACTCAACTTACACAACTCAGCACCAACTGAGAAGAGGATTCAATCCTTAAAAGGTACCAATCTGTCAATAGTTACGCGATCTATCAGTAGTGAAGCATGCATATGTACGCACCCTACCAATAGTACAGTTCGCATATGTACGCGACCTATTTGTATTGTAGCCTGTGTATGCCCTCTAAACAACTGGGGTTTTCTCTTCTTGGAAAAAATCAGATCCTCTACAGCCTTTAGTCACATCCATTTTTGTCTTTCACTGTCCAATATGTACCATAACCAATAACAACGCATCTATGCTCTCCAACAACTTACTCATGCTCCTCAACCATACAATATGAATTCTACATAATCATGTATAAGAAACCAGTATACTATGGAAACCATATCAGTACTGAAATATAAGAGTGTTGATCACTCAGTGAATCAACCACACAAACCATATCACAACATCCATACCAAGAATGCCTTAAGCATTCACAATACCATAAGCAAGAATATCTATCAACACAATCATGTAACCATATCAAAACTTCTATGGCATATATGAGCCCACATAATGCAGATCTGGAACTTGCTTCATCCTTCAAAAACCTGACACCATCTCACACTCAATTCTTCATGACTTCCACCAACTGTACATGCTCTAACCTCCTTCATCCCGCGTGTGTATGCGCTCTAGATCACTGCAGCATGTGTATGTACGCGCTCTGGCCCACTGATGCTCGCATAATCCTTCAGAAATTAGGATTTCTGAACTTCTGAAACTTTCTCCATCAAGATCTCAGACTTACAGAAACTTTGATGCATCCATGAGATACTCCAATCAATCTCTCTCTCAGAATATATCTTCAATATATGCTCAAGAGATATTTTTACAAGAGACCCTTGCCTCTTATTTATACTCTCCAAGTAGCTTCCTTAGAAGCATCTTCTTGTCCAATTTGTCCACATAGCCACCTTTTCCACATAGTCACCTATGTCCAACTTTGTCCAATTGGCCACTTGTCCATATATCCAATAGCCACTTGACCGCTTGACCCACTTTCCTCATTTTAGGGTTAACCCTCTTATAACTACTTTCCATAATTAGAAAGATATTCATTTAATTTATTATTTAAATAATCCTCTTTGACTTTATCACTTCACCTTATTATTTAAATAATTTCTTCTTTGCAAGCACTTTGACTTCTTTGACTTTTGGGGGCTTCTAGCCATCATATGAGGGTCCTCCAACTTCGTAAGGCCATAACTCTCAAACCGTGAGGAGTTATGTGACGTTCCACATACCACCGGAAATGGCATGACAAGAAATGTCCATCTAGGACAGTTTCACTGACAAATTCATTGATATTCATCTCATTATTCCACAATTAATCATGGGTTCTCTAACCATACTTCTATAATAATTCAACCGCAAAGCGTCTTCCCGTGAGGGCTTTCACCATAAGGGGACCACTTTGGATTTCATCCATTTGTAATTCCTATCAACCATGGAAAGAAAATAATGAGTCATCTTTACATCAATCCAACTGGAATAACCCATGACAATACATCATTATGACATTGTCCTTTTGTCATCGATTCCATGCATGATCACATGATCCAACGATCAATATCAAACCATCAATGACAACACATCAATCCATCTTAATCTATGCATCATATGACAACACATTGATCAATCCATTGACAACAATGACAATACATACTTCATCAATATACTATGATAAGACATTGTTCCTTTGACATCAATCCTTTGACATTTGACATCAATCCTTTTACATCAATCCTTTGGAATCAATGACAACATGATCCGACATGTTGTGTCATAATCTCTTTCTTTTCTTAGGAGTTCATGAAAGATCTTCGACATGATTCTTCTTTAAAAAAACAATGGTGATTATTTTCCATTCATGAGGATTAGCATGTACTAGATATCGCTCTACAACATTATCTACTTCAAATTACTATTAGCTAAAATGGGAAATATTAATCACCATTATGTGAGCCAGCAGTTAGATGTACACTAGTTATCATCTAAAGAATAGGATGCATAGGGTAGTGAGCCAATCATTGGCTCACTACATATTGCTTAATATTTCCACACTAAAATGGGAAACCCCATTATTACACTATAAGTATTACCTTGGAGGACAGGGTATCAAATTAACAATGACGTCATTATAAAAAGAAGTTACAGGTTGTGTGCATAATTATTGATCTATTATTGAAAGAAATGAAAAATTTACAATAATATGTTTTTCTTTTATAACAGTGTTGATCCAGGTGGATATCGTTGGCCACCCACCTATTCCAACTAGATCAAAACAGTTTGTTGGCAACTTACTATTTTTAGCAGTTTTTTGGTTCCTAAACTTTTGAGGCCATTTTGAGGGCCTAAACAATTTTTTCGCGATCGGACACCTCAATGATAATTGAAGGATTTTATTGAGCCACCAAAATGAAGCTCATCATCGATACTTTTCCAACGTGCTATTGTTCACCCCAAACGGAGATCGTATGCCAAAGTTATACACCCGGGAAGTTGATACACCAAACTACCCAAAACAGGGTCCACAAAACTGTTGGTTTTTCATCTTCCGGGGTTAGGGTTTTGGATTTTCTTTATGTTAAAAATGTCTTTGGATCCTCATTGTAACAATCATCTTCTTGTGAATGAGAGTAACCATCACATATCTTCTCATAGATAAGTTGTCACCATTCTAGCGAGTCTTTCACTCTGTATTTCTACAATTTTGTACATTTTGCTCATTAATAGAAATTGTCTATTATTATATATATATATCTCTGTGTGTGTGTGTGTGTGTGTGTGTGTGTGTGTGTGTGTGTGTGTGTGTTTATTGTTATATCTATGATATATCTCTGTTATATTAGTCGATATTCAATATATCTCAGTATATTTCTTTATTATATCTCTGCTCTCATTTTGTACCAAAAATAATCTGGATCAGTGGTATCAGAGCAGGTTGCTCTTGATCATTTTTTTTAGTGCATGTCCCCGATGAGGTCTGAGTATATCAAGTTGGGTCTTGAGCTTGTCTCTCAAGGAAAATCACTTTCACACACCCAATAAACCTGTTGGACACACCTACCACACTTAGAGGGGGGTGAATGAGTGTGGGGCTATTTTTCCCAAAACTTCCCTCTTGCACAAAAACGCATCAATTAGCATTCAACATTTATTCATTACACATTGTTGTCATTTATAACCAGTTAGATGTGAGCACATATAATCAACATATATCATCAATATATCATCAACAAGTCATCACCACAATGAACACAAAGAACACAAGATGTATGTACAATTTTCTTTTTATTGCGGACTACAATCCTTGGGGTTTATCAACAACAATTGAATAGAGTACAACTCTGTAAGAGCACCTACTCTATAATGCAAGACTCAACTTACACCCTCAGCACCAACTGATATGAGGCAAAAATCCTTAACAGATATCAATCTGTCAATAGGTACATGACCTATCAGTAGTGTAGCCCGCATGTGCACGCGCCCTGGCTCACTACAGCCTACGTGTGCACGTGGCCAGTGTATAATGCAACAAGCTTATGCTTTTGAGAAACTAGGGTTTTTCTTTGCTTTACATGCTCAGATCCTCTGCAACCTGCAATCACTTTCTCTTCTGTCTTACACTATCCAAACTGACCCACAGCCAGTCACAATATATCCAAGCTCTCCAATAGCTTGCTCAAGCTCCTCAACAAATCAATATGAATGCCATATTAATCATGTATAAACAACTAGTATACCATAGCAATTATGTCACTACTTAATCACAAGAGTGTTGCTCACTCCATCAACCAAATCAACCAAACTGAACCACATCATAGAAGCCATACCAAGAATTCCCTAAGCATTCACAACACATCAAACAATAGTATCCATCAAGACAATAATGTAACCATATCAGTGTCTCAATGATAGATCTGAGTCCATAGAATACAGATATGGAACCTGCCTCATCATCCAAGAGCTTGGCACCAGCTCAAACACAAATCTCCATGATTTTATCCACTCCACGCTCCTTGTACACAGTCAGCCCGCATGTACACTCACCCTATACACAACCAGCCTACGTGTACACACACCCTATACACAGACAGCCCGCGTGGGCATCAGAAAATAGGGTTTTCTGTGAATCCGAGAATTTTGCCATCAAGATCTCCGACATTGTCGAAACTTTGATGCATCCATGAGATCCTCCTCTCGCTCTCTTCCTCAAAATAGATCTTCAATCATGCTCAAGAGATCCACACCAATAGGATGCTCTCAGAAGAAGCTGTCCATCAATACTCCACAAGATATTCATAAGAAGCTCTCCATTGATCCACAAAAAGAATGATTTACAAGAGACCATAGCTATCTTATTTATACTTTCATTCTCTAGGTCACTTGCCCCATTTTTAGGTTACTTAACTCATTTATAGGTCACTTAACCTATTTTACTTATTTTAGGGTTAACCACTTTCCATGAATAGAAAGTTCTCCAATACTTTATCATTTAAATATTCCTTCTTGATTTTGTCACTTCTTTTTATTATCTAAATATTTTTTCTTGATTTTGTCACTTTACTTTATCATTTAAATAATGATTTCTTATTTTCAAGCATTTTGACTTCTTTAACCTTTTGGGGCTTCAAGCCATCATATGGGGGTCCTTCAACTTCATAGAGCCATAACTCTCAAACCATGAGGAGTTATGTGACATTCCACATACCACCGGAAATGGCATGTCAATCACTATCCATCTAGGATAGTTTCACCAACAACTTCATTGATATTCATCTCATTAATCCACATGCAAGCATGGTTCCTCCAACTGTTCTTCTAGGATAACTCAATCAGTAAAGCATCTTCCCATGAGGTCTTTCACCATAAGGGGACCACTTTGGAGTTCATCCATTTGTGCACCTTATCAACCATGATAAGACAATAATTGCATCAATTCACCACTGCATCATATATATCAACTATGCATCATGTATCAATGACAACTCATTGATCCATCTTCATCAATTGGTTTCCACTTTTACATCTATCATTCTCATCAAGGGCAATACATATCAATCATCAATCAACTATCACTTGACATCAATCAATCAAACCATTTTCATCAATGACATATGATCCAACAATCTCCCAAATAATCAAACCATTGCCATCAATGACAACATGATCCAACAATCTCCCCCTTTGGCATTGATGGCAATACCAACATTGATGTCAACTCCAATTACCAATTATTGATGTCAACATGTAGACAAGGCATGCTCTTCATCAATAGTTAATGTGACTATCTCTCCACATCAATCTCTCCCATCAATAGACATCAATCACATCAATGTGATTATCTCTCCCACTTTGACATCAATGGCAAAGGGCCATTCTCCTCTTGGGGCTACTCCCCCTGCTTGAACTCTCCTTGGGGATGCTCCCCCTGTCTGAATGTCGCTAAATAATATCTCCCCTTTTGGACAAGGGATATCAATATGATGTAATGCTGAAAAACATTTCTCATGCTCCCTCTCTGACCATCGCTCCCCCTGGAATTATGCCTTTGTGCTCTTTCTTCAAATATAGGGCTCTTTTCTAGGTATGCATCTGATAAATATCTCCTCCTAGAATCATGGGAAGAAGAATGACTCCCCCTAAAGGTATGTCTCCCTCTATATTCTCTACAAGATGAACAATATGCTACCATATGACGATCCTTGGACCTGTTCATGCATCAAACTTGTGCCATACCATACATCATGAAACAAAAGATATGTCATCAATGAAATAAAGAATCATGAACAATATATCCACCAAGTACATCATGTACCAAAAT
>ML800803.1:175376-185706 GCA_009831015.1 Picea engelmannii
TCGACTGAGGCAGTCTGCAACATTATTGGTGCTGCCTTTTTTGTACTTAATGTTCAAATGAAACTATTGCAGGTATGTGGACCACTTCTGATGGCGATCGTTCTGCAACTTCCCTTGTGTCTGTATGAACTGCAGGGGTCGGTGGTCTATGTGGATGACCATTTCCTTTCCCAAAAAGTAATGCTTCCATTGCCGACAAGCCTACACAATGGAATACATTTATTTGTCATAAGTGGGATACTTTCAGACTGTGTCGAAAAGTGTCTCACTGTGATATGCCACTAGATGCCCATGTTGAGTAAGGACTACCCCAATAGCATAGTCAGAGGCATTTGTCTCGATCTCAAATGGTTGTTGCAATTCTGGTAGTGTGAGCACTGGTGCAGAGCAGAGGCGATGTTTCAAATCCCCGAACGCTTTTTGTTGAGATTCAAACCAAAAGAATTTTGCTTTAGCTCCTCCCTTGGTGACTTGACTCAAGGGCCAAGTGATATGAAAAAATCCCAATACAAACCTGCGGTAGAAATTGGCAAGACCTAAAAAGCTACGGAGATCTGTTAGGGTGGTTGGGGCTGGCCAATCCCAAATGACTTGGATCTTTTCTGGATCCACATGCACCCCCCGCTCATCAATAATGTATCCCAGATACTGAACCTGGGTTATGCCAAAAGTGCATTTCTCCAAATTGGCACACAACTTGTGTTGCCGCAGTGTTTGGAGGACCTGTCGAATATGATGGAGGTGCTCTTCCCAAGTCTGGCTGAAGATCAGAATGTCATACAAGTACACCACTACAAATGAGTTGGTGAATGGCCGCAGGATGTCGTCCATTAGCCTCATGAAGGTTGCAGGGGCATTTGTCAACCCGAAAGGCATGACCAACCATTCGAAAAGGCCCTCCTTGGATTTGAATGCAGTCTTCCACACATCAGAAGGTTCGATAGGTACCTGGTGATACCCAGACTTCAAGTCGATCTTGATGAAATATTTTACCCCCTTGAGTTGGTCCAGAAGGTCATCAATCCATGGGATCGGGTACCTATTCCGAACAGTGATCTTGTTCAGTGCCCGATAGTTAATGCAGAGTCTCCAAGTCCCATCCTTCTTCTGCACCAATACGATCGGGCTCCCACAGGGCGATGAACTCGGCCGAATGTGACCTTTCTGCAACAACTCCTGAATCTGCCTCTTGATTTCGTCATTCTCTAGGATAAAGCGCTGGTAGATGGGTCCATTGGGCAGCGATGCACCTGGGGTCAAATCGATGGGGTGGTTGACCTGGTAGTGTAGAGGCACCCCTGCGGAGGAGGTGAAGATGTCCTCATACTCCTCCACGACCTTATCCATCTGTTTTTTTCTTGCAGTGGGGCCTTGTCTTGAGGTCATGGCCACAGTCTTCCACTTTCCCTGAGGGCGGATCATCAAGAAAACAAATTTCCTAGTTTGGGAAATGAGCTTACTGCATTGTTTTGCAGTAACCAAAGAGATGGTGGTAGGCGGTGCTATCTCCGGTATCCTGTACAACTTATTCCCAAAGTGATAATAACAACACGAGGCCTAGACTCATACACAGCATGTCATTTCCACAAGTACGGTTGGCCTAATAATACATCAGAAACATCAAGAGGAGCAATGTCACATAATACCTCATCCATGAAGGGCTTGATGTTGTATGGAAGGCGACATTGTCGACTGACACGGAGGTCCCGTCCTTGGTGCAACCACCCAATGGTGTATGGTTGTGGGTGTGTTGTGGTCGGCAAGCCCAACCGCTTCACAACCTCTACCGAGATGAGGTTCTTCTGGCTCCCGCTGTCGACAATGAACTGCAATGGGGAACCCTTTACCCACATCTTGGAATGGAAGAGACACTCTGCCTCCTCTGGATCTTATGGTACCTCCTTCTGGATCTTCGTGGTGGCAACGGTGGTGTTGGGATTCGCATCGATAATCTTCTTCCCCCTGTCATTCCCCTTGTCAGGTTCTGATTCAGTGTCGGAGCATGCATCTGATTCAGAAGCCTTCAACTCGGCTACCAGTGACTTCTTGGCCCGACACTCACTTGTGTTGTGGGTGGAGCTCTTATGGAACTCACACCACTTCCCCGTGTCCTTTTTTGGCGTCGTGGTGCTGTTCTTTGATTGTGGATTTGGCGGGTTGTCCTGGGCTGCCCCGCCTTGGATTGGTCCTTTTTTTTGCGGTTTGGGAGTACCTTTTCCATGCTTCTGATTTGCAGACCCAAAGTCTCACTTCTTCTGTTTGAACTTCTGCTCAATCTTGGCAGCATATCGGTATGCCACACCAAGTGAGGAGATGTCGAGGAACTCCATTTCCTCCTAGATGTATCTATGCAGACAACTGCGGTACTTTAACACCAAATGTTTCTCTGAATATTTGATACCCAACTTTGTGCGTAGGGTATGACACAGATTCATCATCTCATGCACATCTTGGTCCCTTTCTTGTCGCAACGTAGTCCATTGTATGTATTTGTCCTCATAGCTCCCCACGGGATAATATTGTTCCTTGATGGCGTCCCGAAAAGAATTCCAAGTCGGTGAGGCTGAGAATAAAGAGGTTTCTCCCTCGCCCTCTTGCTCCGAGTAGGTTTCCCACCAGTCCTTGACATGGGGGGCGGCTTTGAGGAGTGCGAAAATAATCTTTTCTCGATCGGAAAAGTCATGAACCGAGAAATATCCTTCTAACAGATTCAACCATCTATCTATGGAATATGCATCTATTTGGCCGTCAAATATGGGAATGTCAAAGTTTACTTGTACCTTAAAAGGAGTGGCACCTCCAGAGTGGCTTCTGGATGTCGATTCACCGCCAATCGGAATCCGTTGAAGAATCTGGGCAAAGTTGTCCATCATTGCATTCCTTTGTTTCTCGAGGGCCTCCTCGAGCAACATTTTGATAGGATCTCCTGCTCCCTCATATTTCTTTTCTTCCCCCATGGGCGATCGTCGAGGTTTGCGAGGCTGATCTTGCAAAGGTTCAACCAGATCGAGCCCCAACTCCTTATACCCCAATCTCGTTGGGGACATGCAAAGAAGGATCGAGAATGAGCAGACCGCTCTGATACCACTGATCCGGATTTATGTAGGAACACAATGAAATACATAAATACACATAAACGCAGAGATGCAGCGGAAATAAGACTTCATTTCATTAATAACAATGACTGAAATATGCTTACAGACAGAATGGAAATAAACTAGCTAGGGCGTTGGTAGCTTATCTCTGAGAAGAGATGTGGCTGCTACTCGCATCCGTGAGAAGATGATTACAATGAGGCTCCAGAGGCCTTTTTACAATAGACGAGAATTCCAAAAGTCATAGACATCCAAAAAACTAACCCTAGGAGATGAAGCGCCAAAAGTCATGTGGGCCCCGTTTGGGTAAGTTAGTACATCAACTTCCCGAGGTCGTAACTTTTGCATACGAACTCCGTTTTAGGCGTGTGATAGCTAGTTGGAAAGGTATCGTCGAGGAGATTCATTTTGGGGGCTCAATAATGCCTTTGGATATCATTGATAACCTCTATCTCAAAAAACCTTCATTTAGGCCCTCAAAATGGCCCCGGAAGTTAAAACCTGCTAAAAATAGTAAATTGCCAAAATTGCCAGAAAATTGTTTTGAGCCAGTCGAAAAAGGTGGGTGGCCACTGATATCCACCTGGATCACTTATGCACACGACTTTCACCAATATCACCTGTGTGTGCCTCAGTAGATGACACTTTTGTACTTCCCTTCAGTATTTCATTCTGATCTGGTTATTTTTTCTTCTTTACCCACTTCTGTAGATGACCCTTCTCCTCAGAACTTGAGCTCTGAGCATCCATATTTTAAAAGATATATCCCTTTCTTACTTCATTCCTTCTTCTAGCCATGCTATGTGAATTCCTCATCATGGACTTTCTTCTTGTGTTCCATCACTCTTGGGATTTGTGGCCAAATCCACTACAGTTGTAGCATCTCATGGTGTTGCAGTGAACAACAATATGTCCTACTTGATCACATCTCCAACACTTCATGGTGTTATGAAATATTTCATAATGTCTTATTTCATAAGATATACATTCAAAAGCTTTGTGACCATATCCATTACATGAATAACAATGCCCATGAAAAACACTTTCATACCTTTGCTTTGGTATCTGAAGAATGGCTTCTTGATGTCTTTCTTGCTTTATTATTTTGAAATTTTCCTTGCCTTGTGTAGATGGTTGCTTTGCAACATTGTATTCTTTCTTTGATGGACTTACCTCTTGCTTCTTTGAGGTGTTTTCTTCAGCATGTGCATCTTCTCCTTTGTATCCAAGACCTGATTTATCACATGGTGGTCTTTGACTTTTCAATATCTCATCCAAGATTCTTGAGCTATTCAAGAATTTGTTTGACTTCTCTACCTTCTTTCTAAGGTCAACAATTTTAGATTCTAACTTACAACATGACTCTTCCTTTTCATTTATTTGATTATTCAATAGTTCCTCTATTCTTTTGGCTTCTTCAATTTGGGTTTTGAGATGGACAATAACTTCAAAACTTTTGCTAATCTCATCATCTACATTCGTATCTTATTTTCCATTCTTTAGTCTTGTGATTTCTTTTGCATTTTCTTCTAATAGAGTCTTATTGTTCTCTTCTTGTTCCTTGATCATTTATTTTAACATCAAGATGTGCCTTTGACTCCTCCTAAGAAACTTCTTAGTGTTATCTGAAAGATAGTTATATTCTATATAATAATGATCACTTCTATATCTATATAAACCCTCTTCAATTTCCTTTTGAAGTTTTAATAGATTTCCTTCTATTATTTTCATGGGATAAATACCATCAAACTTTACACAAATTGTTTCCATATCTTCTTCTTCACTTGTAGAGAAAAATTCATTATCATCATCATTGCAATCAAGGGCTTTTGAGGGTTCTTTACCTTCATTTGAAGTATCTTCACTTTCTTCCTCTTTGCCAACATCAACACATAATGCTTTGCCTTCATCTTCAAGATCTTCCTTTGTGCTATCATCACTTGACTCTTTATCTTCACTTGAAATGTTTTCAAAATCACATTTAGAAATAATGCATTCAAGAGTTTTTGATGATTCTTTACCTTTGATGATCTTGATGGAGTGGTCTTCAATTTATTCCTTCTTTTCTTGATATGTCTCCTCTAGCTTTAGCCATAAATCCTTGGCAGAAATGCATTGTCCCATGCTCTCTTTGATGGGGCTTGAGAGTCCACTAAGAATGGTCTTGAGAACCAATGCATCATTCTTATTTCCTTCCCTTTGAGTTGCAAACTTTGACTTGTTCTTCAATGGAACATATCCACTAATGGTTTCCTTCCAAATAGTTGCTCCCATTTTCTTCAAATACACTTTCATCTCTATTCTCCAAGTAGAATAGTTTTCCTCATCAAGGATTGGAACTTCATCATCCATTTGTGTGTCTATGGATCTCCTTCAAGATTTTTAAGGCTTGTAGTGAAGGCCTACTCTGATACCAATTGTTGGACACACCTACCACACTTAGAGGGGGGGTGAATAAGTGTGGGGCTCTTTTTCCCAAAACTTCCCTCTTGCACAAAAACTCATCAATTAGCATTCAACATTTATTCATTACCCATTGTTGTCATTTATAACTAGTTAGATGTGAGCACATATCAGCAACATATATCAGCAATATATCATCAACATGTCATCACCACAATGAACACAGAGAACACAAGATGTATGTACAATTTTCTTTTTATTACGGTCTACAATCCTTGGGGTTTATCAGCAACAACTGAATAGAGTACATCTCTGTAAGAGCACCTTCTCTATAACGCAAGACTCAACTTACACCCTCAACACCAACTGAGATGAGGCAACAATCATCAACAGATATCAATCTGTCAACAGGTATGTGACCTGTCAGTAGTACAGCCCGCGTGTGCACGCGCCCTGGCTCACTATAGCCCACATGTGCACGCGGCCAGTGTATAATGCAACAAGCGTATACTTCTGAGCAACTAGGGTTTTTCTTTGCTTCACATGCTCAGATCCTCTGCAACCTGCAATCACTTTCTCTTCTGTCTTAAACTGTTCAAACTGACCCACAACTAGTCACAATATATCCAAGCTCTCCAATAGCTTGCTCATGCTCCTCAACAAATCAATATGAATGCTATCTCAATCATGTATAAACAACTAGTATACCATACCAATCATGTCACTAATGAATCACAAGAGTGCTGCTCACTCCATCAACCAAATCAACCAAACTGAACCACATCATAGAAGCCATACCAAGAATTCCTTAAGCATTCACAACACATCAAACAATAGTATCCATCAAGACAATAATGTAACCATACTAGTGTCTCAATGATAGATCTGAGGCCATAGAATTCAGATCTGGAACCTGCCTCATCATCCAAGAGCTTGGCACCAGCTCAAACACAAATCTCCATGATTTTATCCACTCCACGCTCCATGTACATAGTCAGCCCGCATGTACACTCACCCTATACACAGCCAGCCTGCGTTTACACACACCCTATACACAGACAACCCGCGTGGGCATCAGAAAATAGGGTTTTCTGTGAATCCGAGAATTTTTTCGTCAAGATCTCCGACATTGCCAAAAATTTGATGCATCCATGAGATCCTCCTCTCGCTCTCTTCCTCAAAATAGATCTTCAATCATGCTCAAGAGATCCACACCAATAGGATGCTCTCACAAGAAGCTCTCCATCAATACTCCACAAGATATTCACAAGAAGCTCTCCATTGATCCACAAAAAGAATGATTTACAAGAGACCATAGCTATCTTATCTATACTTTCATTCACTAGGTCACTTGCCCCATTTTTAGGTTACTTAACTCATTTCTAGGTCACTTAACCTATTTTCCTTATTTTAGGGTTAACCACTTTCCATGAATAGAAAGTTCTCCAATACTTTGTCATTTAAATATTCCTTCTTGATTTTGTCACTTCTTTTTATTATCTAAATAATCTTTCTTGATTTTGTCACTTTACTTTATCATTTAAATAATGATTTCTTCTTTTCAAGAATTTTGACTTCTTTGACCTTTTGGGGCTTCAATCCATCATATAGGGGTCCTTCAACTTCGTAAAGCCATAACTCTCAAACCGTGAGGAGTTATTTGACATTCAACATACCACCGGAAATGGCATGTCAATCACTATCCATCTAGGATAGTTTCACCAACAACTTCATTGATCTTCATCTCATTAATCCACATGCAAGCATGGGTCCTCCAATCGTTCTTCTAGGATAAATCAATCCGTAAAGCGTCTTCCCGTGAGGGCTTTCACCATAAGGGGACCACTTTGGAGTTCATCCAATTGTGCACCTTATCAACCATGATAAGACAATAATTGCATCAATTCACCACTGCATCATATATATATCAACTATGCATCATGTATCAATGACAACTCATTGATCCATCTTCATCACTTAGTTTCCACTTTGACATCTATCATTCTCATCAAGGGCAATACATATCAATCCTCAATCAACTAATTACTTGACATCAATCAATCAAACCATTTGCATCAATGACATATGATCCAACAATCTCCGAAATAATCAAACCATTGGCATCAATGACAACATGATCCAACAAAACCCTCCATTGCTGAAGAAAAGAAAAATGACGGAACAAAAGATTTTATTAATCTGTTGCTTGAGCAAGCTCTCATGCAACAGAGGGACGAAATGATGGAGAATTTTTCCCACATCCTTTGACACATGTCGATAACAATAGGCATGTCTTAATCAAGTGGTCACTTTGGAGGCACCTCACCTTTCAAAGTACAAGTTAATTTTGATATTCTCGTATTTGAAGGACAAATAGATGCAAATGCCCTAGAAAAATTGTTAAATCTACTGGAAGGTTATGTCTTTGTTCACAATTTCTCCTACAAGGAAAAGATCACCTTCGCACTACCTAAGGCTCTCCCCCATGTCAAACATTGGTGGGAAACTTACTGGGAGCAAATTTCCACAGAGGAGTCTGGAATATATGGGGTCAAGCCCACTTGGGATTTTTTTGTGGATGCGGTTAAGGAACAATATTACCTTGTTGGTAACTATGACGACCAATACATGAGATGCACCATGTTGCATCAAGAGAGGGACCAAGCAATGTTGAAGTTCACCAATACCTTCCATACCTTGCACACCAAGTTGGGTATCAAATATTATGAGTGGCATTTGGTTATGAAATATCATGGGGCTCTACACAGGTACATACAAACTGAAATGAAGTTTCTAGACATCTCATCGTTGGGAGTGGATTATCGATATGTTGTCAATATTGAGCAAAACTTTAAGCACCAGAACAAAAGGGAGTTTGAGTCTGCAAATTCGCAACCACCAAAGTATGATAAAGATGGCCCTAACAAATAGCCTCCCGAAAACCAGTCCAAGCCACATGAAAAGAAGGGTAAGGTAAAAACAAAGAATGACACTAGAAAGTGGTGAGACTTCCACAAAATCCCTTGGCACAACATCGATGAATGTCGCTCAAAATAGTCATTGGTGGCCGAGATCAAAGAAAAAGCGTTGAACCCAGATTCAGAATCCGATTCAGAAAATACTACTAGAAGACAGATCATCGACGCATACCCCAATGCTACTGTTGATATTGCAACAATTCAACTAGAAGAACTAGCAGATCTTAAATAGCATGAGTGCCTCTTCCATTCACAGATGTGGGTTAAGGGGACCCCATTGCATTTCATTGTTGATAGCAGAAGTCGGAAGAACCTCATCTCAGTAGAAGTCGTCAAACAGTTGGGATTATCAACAACACCACACCCACAACCATACAACATTGGGTGGCTTCACTAGGGACAAGATCTTTGTGTCATCCAACAGTGTTGATTTTCATACGACATCCAACCCTTCAAGGATGAGGTATTATGTGGTGTTTCCCCACTGAATGTTTGTGATGTTCTTTTGGGACAACCATATATGTGGAAACGTCATGTGTTTATGAGTCTCGACCTCGTAGTTTCATTGTTACTCTAGGGGGTCAGCTCTACAATATACCAGAGGTCGTTTCGACTATTGTTCCACTAAAAAAGTGTCGCAAGGTAATCTCTCATACTACAAAATTCAGCCTCTTCACAATCTGTTCAAAGGGTGAATAGAAGTACACTACAACCACTACATCCTTGGCCCAGGACCTTTCTATCCAACAAAAGTAGATTACAGAAGAGAAAGAATATATTATTTCTTCACCTACAATGGTTCCTACAAACTGCCTAGTCAAGCCAAGATACAACAGGTTGGTTGAACAGATTCAACCCTACCAACAACAAGTTCATGATAGTCTTGAACAAGATAAGCAACACAACTTCTCTAGCAAGGCAAGCCACTCACAAAGGTTCAGATTCAGTAAATGCTTTCCCCTCTCCCCTAGGAACTCAACCCAATGGAGACCCTTGTTTCCTAAGGAATGAGGATTGATCTAAGTGGATATCGGTGGCCACCCATGTATTGCAACTGGCTCCAAACAGTTTGTTGGAAACTTACTATTTTTAGCAGTTTTTCGGTTCCTAAACTTCTGGGGCCATTTTGAGGGCATAAAAAACACTTTTTAGCGATCGGGCATCTCAATGATAGCCAAAGGATCTAATTGATCCCCAAAAATGAAGCTCCTCGTTGATACTTTTCCAACAAACTATTTTGCACCCAAAATGGTGATCGTATGCCAAAGTTACGCCCCCAGGAAGTTGATACACCAAACTAACTAAAACGGGGTCCACAAAACTATTGGTTTTTCATCTTCCGGGGTTAGGTTTTGGATTTTCTTTATGTTAAAAAGGCCTTTGGAGCCTCATTGTAACAATCATATTCTTGTGAATGTGAGTAGCCATCACATCTCTTCTCAGAGATAAACTGTCACCATTCTAACGAGTCTTTCACTCTGTATTTCTACATTTTTGTACATTTCGTTCATTAATAGAAATTGTGTATTATTGTATCTCTGTCTTTATTGTTATATCTCTAATATATCTATGTTATATTAGAGGATATCTGATATACCTCTCTATATTTCTTTATTATATCTCCGCTCTCATTTCGTGCCAAAAGTAATCTGGATCAAGTGCACTCTAAAGCACTACAGATCCAAAATGACCTACCAGATAATATTTGAAATTATTGTATAAAAATTTACTTGATAAATTGGTAGCTCATTAATATTTGAAAGATGAATACACTAATATTGATATGGTAGGTGAAGGTGATTCAATGCTTAAGGCCACAAAGTTACATGATAAGATGAGGTCGGAGAAGACCTT
>ML800803.1:185806-228542 GCA_009831015.1 Picea engelmannii
GAGATCCTCCTCTCGCTCTCTTCCTCAAAATAGATCTTCAATCATGCTCAAGAGATCCACACCAATAGGATGCTCTCACAAGAAGCTCTCCATCAATACTCCACAAGATATTCACAAGAAGCTCTCCATTGATCCACAAAAAGAATGATTTACAAGAGACCATAGCTATCTTATCTATACTTTCATTCACTAGGTCACTTGCCCCATTTTTAGGTTACTTAACTCATTTCTAGGTCACTTAACCTATTTTCCTTATTTTAGGGTTAACCACTTTCCATGAATAGAAAGTTCTCCAATACTTTGTCATTTAAATATTCCTTCTTGATTTTGTCACTTCTTTTTATTATCTAAATAATCTTTCTTGATTTTGTCACTTTACTTTATCATTTAAATAATGATTTCTTCTTTTCAAGAATTTTGACTTCTTTGACCTTTTGGGGCTTCAATCCATCATATAGGGGTCCTTCAACTTCGTAAAGCCATAACTCTCAAACCGTGAGGAGTTATTTGACATTCAACATACCACCGGAAATGGCATGTCAATCACTATCCATCTAGGATAGTTTCACCAACAACTTCATTGATCTTCATCTCATTAATCCACATGCAAGCATGGGTCCTCCAATCGTTCTTCTAGGATAAATCAATCCGTAAAGCGTCTTCCCGTGAGGGCTTTCACCATAAGGGGACCACTTTGGAGTTCATCCAATTGTGCACCTTATCAACCATGATAAGACAATAATTGCATCAATTCACCACTGCATCATATATATATCAACTATGCATCATGTATCAATGACAACTCATTGATCCATCTTCATCACTTAGTTTCCACTTTGACATCTATCATTCTCATCAAGGGCAATACATATCAATCCTCAATCAACTAATTACTTGACATCAATCAATCAAACCATTTGCATCAATGACATATGATCCAACAATCTCCGAAATAATCAAACCATTGGCATCAATGACAACATGATCCAACAAAACCCTCCATTGCTGAAGAAAAGAAAAATGACGGAACAAAAGATTTTATTAATCTGTTGCTTGAGCAAGCTCTCATGCAACAGAGGGACGAAATGATGGAGAATTTTTCCCACATCCTTTGACACATGTCGATAACAATAGGCATGTCTTAATCAAGTGGTCACTTTGGAGGCACCTCACCTTTCAAAGTACAAGTTAATTTTGATATTCTCGTATTTGAAGGACAAATAGATGCAAATGCCCTAGAAAAATTGTTAAATCTACTGGAAGGTTATGTCTTTGTTCACAATTTCTCCTACAAGGAAAAGATCACCTTCGCACTACCTAAGGCTCTCCCCCATGTCAAACATTGGTGGGAAACTTACTGGGAGCAAATTTCCACAGAGGAGTCTGGAATATATGGGGTCAAGCCCACTTGGGATTTTTTTGTGGATGCGGTTAAGGAACAATATTACCTTGTTGGTAACTATGACGACCAATACATGAGATGCACCATGTTGCATCAAGAGAGGGACCAAGCAATGTTGAAGTTCACCAATACCTTCCATACCTTGCACACCAAGTTGGGTATCAAATATTATGAGTGGCATTTGGTTATGAAATATCATGGGGCTCTACACAGGTACATACAAACTGAAATGAAGTTTCTAGACATCTCATCGTTGGGAGTGGATTATCGATATGTTGTCAATATTGAGCAAAACTTTAAGCACCAGAACAAAAGGGAGTTTGAGTCTGCAAATTCGCAACCACCAAAGTATGATAAAGATGGCCCTAACAAATAGCCTCCCGAAAACCAGTCCAAGCCACATGAAAAGAAGGGTAAGGTAAAAACAAAGAATGACACTAGAAAGTGGTGAGACTTCCACAAAATCCCTTGGCACAACATCGATGAATGTCGCTCAAAATAGTCATTGGTGGCCGAGATCAAAGAAAAAGCGTTGAACCCAGATTCAGAATCCGATTCAGAAAATACTACTAGAAGACAGATCATCGACGCATACCCCAATGCTACTGTTGATATTGCAACAATTCAACTAGAAGAACTAGCAGATCTTAAATAGCATGAGTGCCTCTTCCATTCACAGATGTGGGTTAAGGGGACCCCATTGCATTTCATTGTTGATAGCAGAAGTCGGAAGAACCTCATCTCAGTAGAAGTCGTCAAACAGTTGGGATTATCAACAACACCACACCCACAACCATACAACATTGGGTGGCTTCACTAGGGACAAGATCTTTGTGTCATCCAACAGTGTTGATTTTCATACGACATCCAACCCTTCAAGGATGAGGTATTATGTGGTGTTTCCCCACTGAATGTTTGTGATGTTCTTTTGGGACAACCATATATGTGGAAACGTCATGTGTTTATGAGTCTCGACCTCGTAGTTTCATTGTTACTCTAGGGGGTCAGCTCTACAATATACCAGAGGTCGTTTCGACTATTGTTCCACTAAAAAAGTGTCGCAAGGTAATCTCTCATACTACAAAATTCAGCCTCTTCACAATCTGTTCAAAGGGTGAATAGAAGTACACTACAACCACTACATCCTTGGCCCAGGACCTTTCTATCCAACAAAAGTAGATTACAGAAGAGAAAGAATATATTATTTCTTCACCTACAATGGTTCCTACAAACTGCCTAGTCAAGCCAAGATACAACAGGTTGGTTGAACAGATTCAACCCTACCAACAACAAGTTCATGATAGTCTTGAACAAGATAAGCAACACAACTTCTCTAGCAAGGCAAGCCACTCACAAAGGTTCAGATTCAGTAAATGCTTTCCCCTCTCCCCTAGGAACTCAACCCAATGGAGACCCTTGTTTCCTAAGGAATGAGGATTGATCTAAGTGGATATCGGTGGCCACCCATGTATTGCAACTGGCTCCAAACAGTTTGTTGGAAACTTACTATTTTTAGCAGTTTTTCGGTTCCTAAACTTCTGGGGCCATTTTGAGGGCATAAAAAACACTTTTTAGCGATCGGGCATCTCAATGATAGCCAAAGGATCTAATTGATCCCCAAAAATGAAGCTCCTCGTTGATACTTTTCCAACAAACTATTTTGCACCCAAAATGGTGATCGTATGCCAAAGTTACGCCCCCAGGAAGTTGATACACCAAACTAACTAAAACGGGGTCCACAAAACTATTGGTTTTTCATCTTCCGGGGTTAGGTTTTGGATTTTCTTTATGTTAAAAAGGCCTTTGGAGCCTCATTGTAACAATCATATTCTTGTGAATGTGAGTAGCCATCACATCTCTTCTCAGAGATAAACTGTCACCATTCTAACGAGTCTTTCACTCTGTATTTCTACATTTTTGTACATTTCGTTCATTAATAGAAATTGTGTATTATTGTATCTCTGTCTTTATTGTTATATCTCTAATATATCTATGTTATATTAGAGGATATCTGATATACCTCTCTATATTTCTTTATTATATCTCCGCTCTCATTTCGTGCCAAAAGTAATCTGGATCAAGTGCACTCTAAAGCACTACAGATCCAAAATGACCTACCAGATAATATTTGAAATTATTGTATAAAAATTTACTTGATAAATTGGTAGCTCATTAATATTTGAAAGATGAATACACTAATATTGATATGGTAGGTGAAGGTGATTCAATGCTTAAGGCCACAAAGTTACATGATAAGATGAGGTCGGAGAAGACCTTGGACCTTTCCAAATTGAATATGAAGATATCAAACATTAAACCATATCTTCATTGCCAAACTACAAATTGTAACCATCCTCCATATTGTTGCCATATCGACGTATGCCCGCCATTGTTTTGTTGTGGGGGAAAGCCATGACCTCTCGTTTAATGATGCATGGTGGGTTTAGAATGAATTATGAAATAAAGTCACCTCTTGTGTAACTTAATTACTATTGCAAATCCTTCTTTCCTATTATTATGATGCACAATGGAGTTAGAAGGAACTATTAAATAAAGTCATAATTTTCGTTATTACTAATTTTTTGTATCATTGGAGACAATATATGTTGTCCCCATCTATGTGAAAATCTTTGCTTTATGTTTCTGTGTTATCTAGATATGAATGATGCATATCTTCACTCTGATTTATCATCTACACATTACCTAGATATGAATGACATATAGTGAAAAGGAAATTGTAAATAATGACACCATTGTATTGATCGTTGAGTTTTACAAATCGATCACAGTGGTAAATCCTCGACATTATTAAAAAAAATTATTATCTTGCAAATTGTTGAGATGAGTGTAGTGATATAAGCTGGAGAGATTTAGTTTTATTGTATGGTTTTTTTATTATTTATTTACTCGTAGCAAGAGTGGTTGCAATATTTTAGAGTCTTTCTTGATATTTCTTCAATCAAACCAATATAAAATGCCATTTTTAATATGTTCCTTGTTCTTTGGTTTCTGCGCTGATCAAGTCATATTATCAATTGTTTAGATTAACAATGGTGGTATGGATTAGCAATGGTGTTGCATGTGGCGCGTCCATCTCCAAAGTTGAAAAAAACGAGTTAAATATATCAAGATAATGTCAACTAGAGTATGTAACCCTATTTTCAACGTCAAAATCATTGATAGAAAGTTTTAAAGAAAAAATGTTATAAAAAATTTACTCAATTTACTTCTACTATATAAACAATTTAGAATTTGTTTTAGATACTTGTCAATCCTTTTATACCAATAAATTCCTTAAATATTTTTATAATTTACCCCTTACTAATTACAATTTTTCATGTTACCGCATACCCCTTGCCAATTTAATGCCTTTTATCTATCTTTACCATGTCAAATAAAGCAATCTCCACGCTTTGTCATATTTTCCCTATATCTGCATTTTGTCATGTATGGACGGAAGTCATGGATTTATAAATATCATTAGACTATAGCATTTGATGGGTTGAAATGTGTCAACTAATTTCCTATGATTATTGGAATATGGGTGGTTTTTTTTGGCTCTTACTTTTTTATAGGTAGTTGAACCAAATTATCTAAAAATAGAATGTGGACATGTGTAATTGTTTAATTAGTTTGTGATCAGTTTGTGTAACTGTTTGATAAGTTATTGATCAGTTTGTGTAATTGTTTGACCAGTTTGTCTAACTGTTTGATAGATGATATATATCTATGCATTCTCATAAAGGTAAATGTAGAATGTGGGATGAGTGTAAGGAAAGTTGTAAGTTGATGTTTTTTTGTTGTAATTCTATCTTGATCAATAATAATATCGATTATCATTGTCTCGTGGATGTTTCTCTTTTGAATCGTTTTACCACGTAAATACTATGTTTATTATGTGATTGTTGCTTGCTTTATTTCTGCCATTAAAATCTTGTTGTATTTATGCTTCCGCTGCCCAACAAGTGATATCAAAACAGGTGAATCAAATCGAGCCAAGCAAATCTGCGTGAGTTAAAGAGAGCCACTGGGAGAGATTTGATGTGTTGAAGAAAGGAAGAGGATGGATTTGTTCCAAGCACGATATTAATTGGTCTATCGTGGGTCAACCCTATTAAGGGGGGTGATAATACACGCCCTAGGGCTTGCAAGAGGAGCGATATTGGTGGATCATCACCCCTAGCAGCGTGCAGGAGGAGCGATACTCATAGAAAGATATCCGTGGAGTGATCATGTTGAAAAATCATGGAAAGTATTCATTCACCCGTGGAAAGTGATGGTATGAAAGTGGATTTTTTATGCACAAAATATACTTTATTAAGGATCGCTTTTATGGATAAATGGGTGGATGCCATATAAAGTTATTTTCACGTGGATGTGTATTTTATTAAAACGATTTAGGGTATTATATTATATTTATGATTTGACTTGAACCTTTTAATAAATATTTTTGGTTTCACTTTGAAATATAACAGTATTTCTTCGTATTTTGAAAAGTTTGGCTTTATAAGTTGTATTTTTTCTTTTGGGTAGTTTCAGGGTTAACTCAAAAGTCAGTTGCAAATCTGGGCATCTCAAGAAGGATTGTTGGAAAAGACAACAAGCATCCAAAGAGGACTCCACAAAGGAAGCGAATTCAATTGCAACAAGTTTAGTTTCAGGTATGGTTGACGAAGTTTTATCTATTTGTAGTATCTCACAATATCAATAAGAATGGTTGTTAGACTCTGGTGCTTCTCATCACATGTGTTCACATAGAAGTTGGTTTTCATCTTACCAATCTATAAATGACAATGTTGTTTTTATGGGAAATGATATTTCTTGTAAAATTGTTGGGATTGGGAGCATTAAGATTAAGATGTTCGATGGTATTGTAAGAATGTTGACAAATGTTATACATGTACCAAAACTTAAAAAGAATTTGATTTCTTTAGGATTTTTGGATTCTAGTGGGTTTAAATACATGGGTCAAGGTGGAGCACTGAAAGTGTCGAAGGGCGGTTTAGTGGTAATGGATGTTACAAATATTGGGAACCTTTACAAGTTGGAAGGGAGTATTGAAACAAGTGAAGCAATGGTGGTATCTATGAAAGAAAGTTCATCTAATTGTTTATGGCATCATTGACTAGGCCATATGAGCAAGAAAAGGCTACAGGTACTGGTAAACCGTAAGTTACTTCCATAATTGCAATCTTTGAATTTCTGCAAGTTTTATTTCTCTTTTGGTTAAGGTGATGAAGTTAAGGAATATAGATTATGGGATCCTACTACCCAAAAAATCATCATTAGCAAAGATATGTACATGGAACAGTTAGAAGTAGTTCAGGATCACAAAGAGGGATTTGTTTGCAAACTCATTGGAATCATTGTATGGCCTAAAGGTACCAAGGAAATGGTACAAGATGTTAGATTCTTTCATGGTGAACAAAACTTTATCAAGAAATAACTATAACCATTGTGTTTATGATACATTTGTTATCTTGATGTTATTTTTTGATGATATGCTTGTTGCAAGCCAACACATGGTTGAGATCACCAAGTAAAAGGCTCAACTGGACAGGACATTTCAGATGAAGAATCGAGGAGAAGCAAAACAAATCTTGGGCATAGAAGTATACAGAGACGAGAATAATGGTAAGTTTTGGCTGTCACAATAGAATTATATGGAGAAGATATTGATGAGGTTCAATATGAACATTGTGAAACTGGTAAATATCCACTTAGCTTTCCATTGTAAGCTTTCTTCAAGTTTATGTCCTGGTTATGAGGAAGAAATTTTTTTGTCTCGTATACCATATGTTACAGTAGGAAGTGTGTATGCGATGAAATGGTCAAGATTAAATATGTCACATGCAACAACTAGTGTTGTCAATGGACACATGGAAAATCTAGGTAAAGAGCATTGGAAATGGGTGCTTCGGTATATTATAGGCATGATGAGTATCACCTATAGTGGTTGCAATGATTTAGTCTGTGGTTATGATGATTCAGAACTTGCATGAGACTTCAAAAAGAAGAGATATACCTCAGGTTATGCCTCACATGAATGCAAGTATCTATTGGGTAAGTTTGGACAAGTACAGGATAAGATGTTTTGTGGTAGTCAAAGTGTTACACATTAGAGGGACTTCTTTTTTCCTCACTTTTAAAAATAGGTACAATGAGGCTTTGAGTCCAAGTTTTATTGAAGCCCTGCTTGATTACTAAATTGAAGAGCTTGTGTACATGAGGGATCAGAAAAGGCCCTCCAACTTTTAGTGTTTCAACTTTGTAACACTAGATGTCCATATCTTCCCCATTTGCAAGTCACTTAACCTCAAACTTTATGTCATCTATAGAAAAACATAATCTTCTATATAAAAACTTGGAATTTTATCTAGGACATTACGAGATTCATAAAGATTTTTAAGGTAGAAATTCCAATATGTCAGGGGAATCATAGCATTTTCTTTGGTTTTACGATTCTTAATTTACATCCAAAAATTCTTTGGATCTAGCTTAGAAAGGTGCAAAATATTATCTTGCTTTATGTTTATGTAGTGTCTTTTCTTCCTTTTAATTAGGGATTTGTGTCTATTAACATTATCATATTTCAAAGACTCATTACATGCATCCCTAATCGCTTTTATAGCAATTTTACACTCATTATCATACCAAGGGTTGACAATTATATTCTTCTTTTTACACAACACTTCTATAGAGATTTTTTTTATGGAGGTAGAGAGGTTTGTTGTAAAATTATCATAGATGTCTTCAATATTGTTTTTGTATAATAGAAGATTTAATTCAGTGTTCAAGTACTTTAAAAACATATCAACTTTATTTTTTATTAGTGATATGTAATTTGGTTAATGATATAATATTTATTAATGATATGTATACATTATTTATATTGGATACTCATCTTGCCTTTAGAAGAAAAATGAGACATTGAGAACAAACGAAAACAAATTATCCAAAATATGTAGAAATTTAAACCATAGGGTGGTGCATGTAAACTTAGTAAAAGTATAAATAATAGTCATTACCTATCAGTAACTAGTATGGATAAAAATAATTTATGTCAAAAAGATGATAGAAAAAGGTTAAGTTGTCTATAGCAATGAATTTAGACATTAGAAAAACCACTAATATTAAGCCCAATCTTACGCCATTGAATCTTATACAAAGCAAAAATGGGATTAGCTAAGAACACACATCAACCTGAAGGGATGTTTGTAAATTATGACTAAAGCCTACAATATCATGTCCAACAAGAATCCATGAAAATAAATAAAAGGGAGGATGTAGAGAAAACTCAACCAAAAGTGAATTATAGCAATATGGCAATGTTGATTTTGGGGGGAAATGGTCTTGGCCCTATCCTTTTGATATGTTTAAGATGCTTGTAATGGGGTAAAACATAATAGAAAATAGAGTTTTAAACGAAAAAACTTGTTCAGGGACATAGGCAGAGGCAACTACCATGCTATGTATAGAATTCTCAAAAGAATCCCACACATATATAGCTTATCCTCTCTAGTTTTATGTAAAATTTTGTAATTTTCTAATTAAAAAGGAGTTTTCTTCCTAAAGTAATTAAATTAGTTTAGCCACGTATATGGCTTATCGTTTCTAGTTTTATGTAAAATTTTGTAATTTTATAATTGAAAAGGAGTTTTCTTCGTAAAGAATTAAATTATTTCAGCCACTTATAGATAAGTCTAAACTTTAGTAAAGTCACTTATAAACCTCTTTGAGTTGTTTTCGAACTCTGTGTTTGCATTTAAAGAGACTTAACTCTCTTGAAATGTTAAGAGACAAACTTATTACGTACCTTTTTTTCCTCTTAGTGAAAAACAAATTTGGTAATAAAAAGAAATTATATATATGGAAAATCTTTCATTGTATTTGATTGTATAATTAAATATATGGAAAATCTTTCATTGTATTTTATTGTATAATTACATGTATAGATGAAGAAGATAAATTACATTAAAATCATAGAAGACAAAATCATCATAGGTATATCGTTAATATTTTATTTATAATTTAATTCATCATTATTTGTACACAACACGTAATAGTGTCAAGAATAATAAGTGTTGCATGGCAACGAAGTTTCTATCGGGTTGAAATGGGGATAAATGCAGATGGATGGGGAAAAAGTAGAAGGGGCAGATAGAAATTGCAGCGCAGATGTGGAGAGCAGTATGAAGGACAGGTGGTAAGCATGCAAGAAATGACATACTCTCTATATGTGTAAGTAGAAAAAAACTATTAAACACAATTTATGACATTTATATCAAAAAACAAAAAGTGTGTTACATATTCTTGGAAATTTAAAATATGTGTGTGTGTGTGTGTGTGTGTGTGTGTGTGTCAAATGTGATATCTTAAATTTAAATGAGTGATTTATCTCAAATTTAATTTTGAAAATGACCAAACAGAAAAATATATGCATCAGAAAAAAAAAAAATAAATAATAAATAAATAAATAAAGACAATTGAAATAAAATAAACAGAATGTCTTGACCCCCAGCATAGCTGAAGATAAAAATCTAGGAGCACATAAATATAAAAGGAGACAAAAAATAGTTTTATTTGGAATATATCAAAAAATAATAGTTTGTTACATATTCCTGGAAATTTAAATGTGTTTATAGACTGGGATTGGGGCTCCTGTGGACCATAAGAGAAATATGTACAAGAAATAGGATTGTGGAAAGAAGAAGTGGGAGACGGTAAAGTGTAATACTTGAAAAGAAGAAATGGGAAGATATCAGTCTTTGGCTAGATATTTCTATTAAGAAAAGGTGGAATAACTGGATTGATAAACAAAGGAGGATCAGTATAGACTTACAATGATGGTACATATAAGTATTTTTTTTATTTGTTTGTTGATGTCTTTTCTTGTTGGCTTTCGTCGTCGACCCGCTTGAATAACTGGATTGATAAAGAAATGACTTATAGCGATGGTACATATAAGTATTTTTGCTATTTGTTTGCTAATGTTTTTTCCTGTTGGCTTTCGTCGGCGACCTGCTTCAAGTTGGTTTCGACGAATTCTTCAATTTAGTTTCTCAAGGGGGCGACGTTGATGTCATTCCATACTTTTATGCTGAAAAGTTCATTTTCTAATTCTCTTAGATCAATAGAAAGATTACGCAGAGCCTGGTGAATGTCTTGATTCTGTACCGAATAGCAGACTAGCCAGTTGTCCATGTGATCTTCACCATATTCAAGAATACTATGAAAAAATTCTAAAGACAACGCCTTAAAATTATCAACTTGTTTATCGAAAGATTGTTTGGTTAATGCCAACGAGTTGATGACTAAGATGGGGTACTGGAACTCGTTGGTCCTTCCAGCTAATTATATTTTGGTGAGCTTTGTGAATAATGTTTATTTCTTTGATATTGCCTGCTCACATGATTTGACGATGAGATACAGGCTCTTCACCTTCTCTTTCCAGCATGCTTCTAATTGAGTGAGCCAGTTTTTGGAGGGGAGATCATGTTGTCTTCTTGTTGTCTCTACCATGTTGTTGAAATGAAAGGAAAAATGGATGAACGTGTGAAAATAGAAAGTTTCTTCATTTTTTAAATCTATCTGCAGAAGTTCAAGCAAGTTATGTGCCCTCCTTCCCAGGGAATCCATATTTTGTGATGTTTCTCAAGCCTTAGTAATCAATTCCATTCTTTTCTTGATATTTTTCTCCACATATCCTCTACACGATGGGTGGAAGATGGAGGATCCTTTTAGGTTTGTTGTAGGGGTGCAGGGAGTCGCAGGCATGGCTATTGCCAAAGGACTGCTAAGCAATGGCATAGGAATCAAAGCTTCCTCTAATTCCTTGATCTGGTCCTTTAGTCTAGAATTATCGACCTCAATGACTCCAATGGAATCATGAAGAGAATCTCTGGTTGCTCTATGAAGTCCAGAGATTTGGGACGACTGCATATTGGCAAGGTCAACTTCTGAACGATGTTTTCTTTTCTTATTTTTTACATCTCTCTTTTCAATAATTAATTTTTTTAATTTGCTTTCAAAAAGAGCACTCTGGAATACGAAGGATTCATCTTCATCAAAAATTTTGATATCAACTATGTCCATTGGGTAGCTATTATGAATCGCGTCTCCCGACTGATCAAGGTTGTAGAATAATGTAAGGTAGCTAGAGAGGTAGTGGGGGGGCCCAGAGGGCCCATAGTGATAATAGTGGAGGTCATTCAATGTAAGGTGGACTAGGTCCACTATATTATTAAATAAGGCCCACTATGGTAGTTAGATATAATAAATGTAAGAGGACTTCTTAGAAGGTTCTACTTCTAGAAGATTCCTCCTCTAGAATGTTCTTAGGTGATGGTAGCACTATATAAAGGGGTTCAAGCAATGTAATGATACATGAAGAGAAGTATTGTGTTTGGAGCGATAGCTCAATAGGAGGATGCCCCCTCGAAGAGGCAAGTGAACAGGAGAGGATCCCTTCCATAATAGGATCCATTGTATGGTGTTGCCATACCTCAAGGGTTTGATAATAATATTGTGTGGTTTCTTCTATATTGCTTTGTGGATCTATTGTGTATTCAGTAATTGTGTTTATTATATCTTTAGATCTGGTGTTGGTTCTTAACAAATAGGCTATCCAGATCAGTGTCAAGTTCCATGTTCTCACTCTCAATTTCAGGCTCCTCCGTCTGCCCTACAATTTTTTTTCCCTTCTTCTGCACGGGAAGCTTGTGAGAACTATCGATTTTAGGATGAACCTCGTCTGTTTGAAGAAATTTGGGTTTCTTTGTTACTGTGGCAGGTCGTTGGAGTGATGCTTTATTACTATGGTGGTTCTGGTCCTCAGGCCTTAAAATGTTCACTATATCTCTACAGAACTGTTGTCGACTTGCTGCCAGTAGTTTATGAAAACGTTTGTTCGCTCCAGACGCTGCTTGAAATGAACAAATGGAGGGGATAATATAACCCCCTATAAATGTTGGTTCAATGTGCATGAATGGAAAATCTCCTCGAGCTCTTCGCTCATTAATGACAATCTCTATGCGTGTTGTATGGTGTGCTGTTAGAAGTAAAGATTAATTATCGCATACTTAGAAGTGTGAAGGTGGTGGCTATGGCAAAGAACATTTAAGGATTGGAGGTTTCATGAACAAACCAAGATGGAGACATGCGAATGACATTCCATGGTATTTGAAATTAACACTCTGAAGGGATAACAAAAGCCTCCACAAATATTGGTTTAATGTGCATTAATGACAAATCTTCTCAAGCCTTTCGCCCGCCATTGACAATTTATACGGTCCCTGCATGATGAGTTGTTAGCATTAAAGATTTAGAAACAAGACATATATATATATATATATATATAAACATGATTTTTTATTATAGACAGGTGTGAAGGTGATGGAGTATATATATATAAACATTATTTTTTATTCTAGACAGGTGCGAAGGTAATAGAGACGGGGAAGAGAAAGCAAGGAAGGAATGGCCAAGTCTGAAAAGAGGTCGGACGGGCTTCAAAATAAGTTTACATGAGATAATGAGGATAGGTGAGTGTCCAATGGTGAAATTGCATGAGTCGAAAGTTTTTACTACAAAACACGTAAAACGGAAGAGGGCATGATAGTGCAGTTCAGCGGATGGTTTGTATATTTGCGGAATTGCAGGAAAGTGGCTAAGTATGGAATAGGGAAATGTCACTCGGGCTCGTTTTCGGAATTTGGGTTTGATGATTTCATGAAGGGGCCAACTCGAGGTCCCGTGAATGACATTCCAATTCTTAGTAGAGATGAGGACGAACGGTCGTGTCCTACAAACAACACCCAGAGTTTTTCAATATACAAATGGACAGGCGGACTTACGGGGTGGCTAAGATTTTATAGAGAATGTACACTCTTTGGATCGTGGGTTCTCGGGCTAGCAAGGTCAAAATTGGGCCTCTATTGCTCTGTAGCTTACAAATAGTACCCAGACTTCCACGATAGACAAATTGAGAAGCGGACTTGCGAGCTCAACATTGCACTTCTATTGTTTTGTGTCCTCCAAACATCACTCAGAGTTGTGCGATATACAAATTGACAGATAGACTACAGGGCTGCCAGGCCTAGGATTGATATTGTTTATGGATGGTGATCCCTATCAACTATCCGAAAATATCTTAAAACGCTATTTTCAATACTATATTATCAATATTAAATATTGATATTGAACAATTTAAAATTTGATATTGTACAATTTAATTGGTTGGCTCAACATTGCACTTTTATTTGTCTGTGTCCTCTAAACAACACTCGGAGTTTCACGATATAAAAATTGAGAGACGAACTTCCATACTTAGACACTTTTTGGATTACGGGTTCTCGGGCTGGCGGGTTCAAAATTGGGCCTCTATTGTTTTGTGTCCTACAAATAGCACCCAGAGTTCCGCGATATACAAATTGACAGACAGACTCCAGGACTGGCGGGCTCAAGATTGTGATTGTCTACATGTATAACATATAACATATATGTTATCTATCTAAAATTGTCTAAAAATATTATTTTCAAGTACTAAATTATGAATATTAAATATTGATATTGTACAATTTAATTAAACAAAATTATCAAATGACTCGCAATCCTCGAGTCTGGGTCCAATTGTAGATCACCGAAGTTTCTGGCGTAAGATGTATACCATGCACATGGGGCATGAGAGGTGGATGGCACCCACAAAGGAACCTGTGACCATAAAATTTGTGAACTATGAAAACGAATGGTAGACGATTGGACTTGTGATGTAAAGATATAGATGGATCGTGGGTTCTCAGGCTGGCGGGTTCAAAATTGGGCCTCTATTGTTCTGTGTCCTACAAATAGCACCCAGAGTTTCGTGATATACAAATTGACAGATGGACTCCAGGACTGGCGGGCTCAAGATTGCGATTGTCTACATGTATAACATACAACATATATGTTATATATCTAACATTATTTTCAAGTAGTAAATTATGAACATTAAATATTAATATTGTACAATTTAATTAAACAAAATTATCAAATGAGTCACAAGCTTCGAGTCTAGTTCCAATTGTAGATCACCAAAGTTTCGGGAAAAAGATGTATATCGCGCACACGGGGCATGAGAGCTAGATGGCGCCCACAAAGGAACCTACGACCATAAAATTCGTGAACTATGAAAACGAATGGTGGTCGGTTGGACTCGTGATGTAGAGATATAGATGGACATGAAATCTGCCACTCCGTCATCTGGGAACCCACGAGCATAGACTTGGATTACCCAAGTTTTGGATTCAATATGTACACTCGGAACACAAGGAATGAGAGCTTGATAGCGCGTAGCTGAGAACCCGTAGCCATAAAATTGGCTAAGGAAATGAAAGCGCTCGGTCAGACTCGTGGTGTATATTTCATAATTAATGTGCAACACCAACTATGTGGTGACCAGACTAGTATGTGTACAAACCAAGGAAAACTAAATATGTACCTTTATAAAGTATGGACGGATTGGAAACGAAAGTGTTGGGTCGTACTCGTGGTGTATATTTCATAATTCATGTGCAACACCAACTTTGTGGTGACCAGACCATTATGTGTACAAACCAAGAAAAACTAAATACATACCTTTATAAAGTATGTACAGATCCCTCATTCCATACTTAGCCTCTTTTTCGATCGCAAGTTCCCAGGTTGGCGAGCTCAATATTGGGCCTCTATTGTTCTGTGTCCTACAAATATCACCCAGAGTTTCGCGATATACAAATTGATAGATGAACTCTAGGACTAGCGGGCTCAAGATTGTGATTGTCTACATGTATAACATATAACATATATGTTATATATCTAACATTATCTAAAAACATTATTTTCAAGTACTAAATTATTATTATTAAATATTGATATTGTACAGTTTAATTAAACAAAATTATCAAATGAGATGCAAACTTTGAGTCCGGGTCCAATTGTAGATCACCGAAGTTTCGGGTGCAAGATGTATACTACGCACACAGGGCATGAGAGATGGATGGTGCCCACAAAGGAACCCACGGCCATAAAAGTCGTGAACTATGAAAATGAATGGTGGTTGGTTGCACTCATGATGTAGAGATATAGATGGACATGAAATCTGCCACTCTGTCATCTGGGAACCCGTGAGCATAGACATCAATTACCCAAGTTTTGGATGCAATATGTACACTCAAAACATGGGCAATGAGAGTTCGATAAAACGTAGTCGGGAACCCATGGACATAAAATTGGCTAAGGAAACGAAAGCACTCGGTCGAACTCATGGTGTATATTTCATAATTCATGTGCAACACCAACTGTGTGGTGACTAGACCAATATGTGTACAAACCAGGGAAAACTAAATATGTACCTTTATAAAGTATGGATGGATCGAAAACGAAAGCGTTGGGTCATACTCATGGTGTATATTTCATAATTCATGTGCAACACCAACTATGTGGTGACTAGACCAGTATGTGTACAAACCAAGGAAAACTAAATACGTATCTTTATAAAGTATGTACAGATCCCTCATTCCATACTTAGCCTCTTTTTCGATTGCAGGTTCTCTGGTTGGTGAGCTCAACATTGGGCCTCTATTGTTTTGTGTCCTACAAATATCACCCAGAGTTTCAAGATATACAATTTGATAGACAAACTCCAGGACTAGCGGGCTCAAGATTACAATTGTCTACATGTATAACATATAACATATATGTTATATATCTAACATTATCTAAAAACATTATTTTCAAGTACTAAATTATTATTATTAAATATTGATATTGTACAGTTTAATTAAACAAAATTATCAAATGAGACGCAAACTTCGAGTCCGGGTCCAATTGTAGATCACCGAAGTTTCGAGCGCAAGATGTATACCATGCACACGAGGCATGAGAGATGGATGGTGCCCAAAAAGGAACCCACAACCATAAAAGTCACGAACTATGAAAATGAATGGTTGTTGGTTGGACTCATGATGTAGAGATATGGACATGAAATCTTCCACTCCGTCATCTGGGAACCCGCGAGCATAGACATCGATTACCCAAGTTGTGGATGCAAGATGTACACTCAAAACATGGGGAATGAGAGTTCGATAAAACGTAGCCAGGAACCCATGGACATAAAATTGGCTAAGGAAACGAAAGCGCTCGGTCGGACTTGTGGTGTATATTTCATAATTCATGTGCAACACCAACTGTGTGGTGACCAGAGCAGTATGTGTACAAACCAGGGAAAACTAAATATGTACCTTTATAAAGTATGGACATGGGATTTTATAGAGCATGTACGGATATCACATTCCATACTTGGCCACTTTGTGGATCGCAGGTTCTCAAGCTGGCGGGCTCAAAAAATAGGCCTCTATTGTTTTGTGTCCTACAAATAGCACCCAAAGTTCTGCGATATAAAATTTGACAGGCGGACTTCTAGGTTGGCCGAGATTTTATAGAGCATGTACACTTTTTGGATCGTGGGTTCTCAGACTGGTGAGCTCAAAAGAGGGCCTCTATCATTTTGTGCCTTAAAAATAGCACCCAAAATTACGCGATATACAAATTGATGAGCGGACTTGTGGGCTGTCTGGCTCAACATTGTATTTCTATTGAGTTTCACGATATAGAAATTTACAGACGAACTCCAGCGTTGGTTGGCTCCGAGAAACGAGCAATACATAGTAAATATGTACTTTTATAAAGTATGGACATGACATGTTATAGAGCATGCACAGATCCCGTATTCCATACTTAGCTACTTTTTTGGATCGCGGACTTGCAAGTTGGCTGGTTCAACATTGCACTTTTATTGTCTCGTTTCCTCCAAACAACATTTGGAGTTCCGTGATATACAAATTGACTGATGGACTCCAGGACTGGAGGGCTCAAGATTGAATATGTATTACACATTACATGTAATATGTATCGCAGGTTATCGATTTGGTGGGCTCAAAATATCCACTTTTTGGATCATGGGTTCTCGGGTTGGTGGGCTCAAAATTGGGCCTATATTGTTCTGTGTGCTGCAAACAATGCCCACATTTGCACGATATACAAATTGAGAAGAGGATTTGCGGTTTGGTTGGCTCAACATTGCACTTATATTGGTCTGTGTCCTCCAAACAACACTCGGAGTTCCGCAATAAACAAATTGATAGACGGACTCCACGACTGGCGGGCTCAAGATTGAATATGTATTACACATTACATGTAATATGTAATACATATTACATTTAATATGTACAATATGAAATAGGCAAGCAGACGGTTAGGCTGGTGATATAAAAGTAAGTGGAAATCTGAACACATGTATCCGCCACTTTCGGACGTAGAAATTTTCGGAGGAACGAGTAATCCATACTAAATATGTACTTTTATAAAGTATGGATATGATATTTTATAGAGCATGTATGAATCCCTCATTCCATACTTAGTCACTTTTTGGATCACGGGTTCTCAGGCTGGCAAGATGAAAATTAGGCCTCTATTGTTCTGTTTCCTACAAATAACACCCAAAGTTCCATGATATACAAATTGACAGGCAGACTTCGGGTTGGCTCGTTCAACATTGCACTTCTATTGTTCTGTGTCCTCCAAGCAGCACAGGGAGTTCCACGATATACAAATTGAAAAACGGAGTCCAGGACTGGTGAGCTCAATATTGTGATTGTCTACATGTATAACATAAAACATATATGTTATATATCTAACATTATCTAAAAACATTATTTTCAAGCACTAAATTATTAATATTAAATATTAATATTGTACAATTTAATTAAAGAAAATTATCAAATGAGTCGCAAGCTTCAAGTTCGGGTCCAGTTGTAGATCACCAAAGTTTCGGGTGCAAGATGTATACCACGCACACGGGGCATGAGAGCTGGATGGCGCCCACAAAGGAACCAGCAGCCATAAAATTCGCGAACTATGAAAACCAGACCAGTATTTGTACAAACCAGGGAAAACTAAATATGTACCTTTATAAAGTATGGACATGAGATTTTATAGAGCATGTACGGATATCGCATTCCATACTTGGCCACTTTGTGGATCACGAGTTCTCGAGCTGGCGAGCTCAAAAAATAGGCCTCTATTGTTTTGTGTCCTACAAATAGCACCCAGAGTTCCACGATATACAAATTGGAAAGAGAACTTGTGGGCTGGCTGAGATTTTAGAGCATGTACACTTTTTAGATTGTAGGCTCTCGAGTTGGCGGGTTAAAAAATGACTCTATTGTTTCGTGCCTTACAAATAGCACCCAGAATTTCGCGATATACAAATTGACAAGCAGACTTGCAGGTTGGTTGGCTCAACATTTTACTTCTATTGAGTTATGCAATATACAAATTGATAGACAGACTCCAGGGTTGGTGGGATCTAAATTGGGCCTCTAATATTCTATGTCTTGCAAATAGCACCCAGAGTTGCACGATATAAAAAATGACAAGCAGGCTTGTGGGTTGCCTAGCTCAAAATTTCACTTCTATTGGATAGCAGACTTGTGGGTTGGTGGGCTCTAAATTGGGCCTCTAATGTTCTATGTCCTACAAATAGCACCTAGAGTTGTGCAATATACAAATTGACAAGCGTACTTGTAGGATGGTTGGCTCAACATTGTACTTCTATTGAGTTATGTGATATACAAATTGACAAATGAACTCCAGGGATGGCGGGCTCCAAGAAACGAGCAATACATACTAAATATGTAATTTTATAAAGTATGGACATGACATCTTATAGAGCATGTACAGATCCCTTATTCTATACTTAGCCACTTTTTTGGATCGCGAACTTGCGAGCTATAAATTGGGCCTCTAATGTTCTATGTCCTGCAAATAGAACCCAGAGTTGTGCAATATACAAATTGAGAAGTGGAATTGCAGGATGGTTGGCTCAACATTTCACTTCTATTATTTTGTGTCCTCCAAATAGCATTCAGAGTTCCGCGATTTACAAATTGACAGACGAACTCCAAGACTGGTGGGCTCAAGATTGAATATGTATTACACACACAAACACAAGTCAATGCAGAGGAATATATGGAGTGTTGAAGGAGGCAAAAAAAAATAGAGGTGCAAACCAGTTCAACAAATACAGACAAAGTAAATGAAAAAATATTGAATATGGAACATGGGCAGAAAAAATGCACCTTTGCATGGATTCCTCTACATTCTTGGTTAGGAGTTATTTGCGGTGTCTAGTTTTCATGTTTGTTTCTAGGAACAAAAGCACAAAACAAAACGGATATGAACATAAGTTAACATGTAAAGAAAAAGACCCAGATGGGTTGACACGTTGTACAACACCTCCACCTGGTATAGCACCCATCCTCGGTTTAAATGTGCCAGGTCGCTCCCCATCTATTCAGCATTAACGATGGGAGCAGGCCATTATAGCCGACCTTCAGGTGAGCGAATTCTCCCTTGCGGGAAAGGGTCATCCCTGCAAGAATTTAGCATGGCATATTTATTACGAAGCCATGTGCAGCCATCCCACAAGATTGTGAAAGTGAAGAGGCATGGTAACATTCGACTCATTCTTGCTCTGCAATTTTCCGCCATTTGTGAGCTCCAGTGCATTTTTCTCTGCATCCTTCCAACTTTTCTAAGCCTTGGTGCATTTGATACCCACTCCTTCTCCACGATGCCTAGAGAGCGAGGTAAACCTCGTCAGGGGTTAGCTTGGTACACCCACGCTACTCAACGCCAGAGGAGACAGCATCTGGAAAGAGCACTTTCGCTGACTAACTCCATTCTTCGTCAGAAAGAAAAGGTTGCTCGTATCGCACTCTAGGCTTATGCAATTGAGTCTACGATAGAGGAGCACGCTCAGACCCCACCAGCATAATTCTCACTCTCGGATAATTGGCAGCCCACGAGCACTACGCAAGAATAAAATCCTCCAACTGCACCTGGAACTCAAGATAGAAGTAGCATGAGGGGGAGGCTTGATGAGGAATTCCCAACCTGTTATGTCGAGGAAGTACCCTACACGGAAAACACTCAGACTACCCGGGAACCTCAGGCAAGAGACAACACAAGGGGGAGGCTCTATGAGGAATTCCCAATGTGTTATGTGTAGCAAATGCCTTACATGGATGTGATCCCGTAGGGGACTTACGCGGTAATGGTGCACCATACAGACATAGCATCCATGGACAAGGGTGAGGGCAACGTAGACACAGAGGTAGTTATTCCAGGTGAGGCATACACAAAGGAAATGAAGGTAACTCTCGGCGAGGGCAACGAAACCCTGGCGCCAACTCCCAATTGAACCGTGCATGTACATTTTGGTTCCCAGCCACCCTTCCTCCACGCGACACACTTGGATCTAGTATTTGAACTATGAGGAAAAATGGCAGACCAAGAGCATAGAGCCCTCCTAATGGGTCAACATTTGGATATTCTTTTGGACACTTACTCCAATGCCCCGGAAAATTGAAAATTCCCAACGTGCGCCTAGTCGTTTGTCATCCAGGCCAGAGCAGCGCAGCAAGAGGACAAGGAAGACAAGCCACCGGGTATTTGATCTTGTCAATTTCATTCTGGTTTTCTCTTTTACTTCCAGCTATGTTGGGGACCCTTTTTTCTTTAACTCTTTCTATTTAGAGTCAATTCGATGCATGGTCATCTTTCCTAGTTTCCTTCGGGTAGGACAGATGGCGAAACAATCTTTTGTTTTTTTGTCTAGAAGAAACATATGTGCCCCAAGTTGTGCTGGTTTCAGGTAAAATGGCAACACACTTGGTAGCTACGGCACCACTGTATCTCTCTATATCTTTTTGTTAATATAATATAGCAGGAAACACCGCTTTTTTACTTAAAAAAAAACATGTAAAGAAAAAGGCAAGTACTATGTACATATACTAAAACAAATAGAATAAGATGAATAGAGTAACAGATAGTTTTAGAAGAATGTACCTTCTTCTTCTTTTTTAAGTTCATTCAAGTTTATATGTGTGTGTGTGTGTGTGAGTGTGTGTGTGTGTGTGTGTGAGTGTCTGTGTGTGTGTGTGTGTGTGTGTGTGTGTGTGTGTGTGTGTTGCACACAAAAAAAAATTGTGACCAACATCAATCACAAACCAAGGAAAACTAAGAAGTCAGATATCTCGATTTTCTACAACAAGATAGACAGATATGGTTTGAAGCATACAAATATGATTCTGCAATATGCATAATGTATATTTCATAATTCAAGTGCAACACCAACTGTATGGTGACCAGATCAATATGTGTACAAATCAGGGAAAACTAAGAAGCTGGATAATTTTATTTTATTTTTTGCAACAAGCTATACAGATATGCTTTAAAACATAGAAATGTGACTTTGCAATATGTTTGATGTATATCTCATAATTCAAGTGCAATACCAATTGTATCGTGATCAGACCAATATGTGTCTAAGATAAAGATTTTGTATTTAGGAATGGGCACATTCGACCACACATGGTTAATAAGTGTGTTTTGCAGATGGCTTGTGTTGTTCAAAAGAAAGAGAAGACTGTATTTTCAGATGTAGTTTTCCAATTCTTTTGTTCTAGCATTATTTTGTAGCATGTCAATATTGAAGTCTCCTACAAGCACAATGGGCCCGTTCATATGGAAATGGCCCAATGCATTGGAAATAACATCTACTATGTTGGAGAATGTTGCATGGGGAGCGGCATACAGATTCAGTATTGCAACTTTTGTTTCATGGAAAAAAATTATTGCAAGCACCACCCCAACATTATTTTCTTCGATATGTATATGGTCCAAAATTGGTACATGTTTTTTCACCAATATCATCACCCCATGTGTAATGTAAATTGATATGCAATTGTGATTCGGGAATTGTTTGTTTTGCATGCATAATGCCCTGTATGTTTCCTGCAAGCACAGAATATTGGATTTCATTGTATCATAGTCATTGAGTATAGAATCCATGTGTGCATTTAAGTTGCATGTGTTAAGCGAGAGAATTGATACAGATGACTTTGTTTGTATGAATTGGTAATCATACTGTAGTTTCCATTTTGCGGTGGTCCTGAGCCATTCTATTTCAATATCAACTTTATGTTTCACTTTGAAGTTATCTTTTGTAAGAGGACTTAGTAAATACAAGGAGTCTATGCTTTTGACATGGGATAGTGTTGTGTATTCAATTCCATGTATCTAAATTCTAGTAGGCTGAAATGCAACATTATCAAGTGTTAGTTGTTGTGATCTGTGGACTATACGTGCACATGCAAGTTTAATCGGAAACTGTTTTTGAATCTTCAGTCAACCTGTCTTTGATGATGTCGATACTGGCTTTGATATTCACAAAATAGGTGTCCAATTGCTTGCAGTGTTTGAATTATATAGATAAACCAACTTTCTTGCTTGTCGCTTGCCTATATGCGGTTCATGGAACTTAATCCAAAGGACATCAAGTTTTTTTGTTTTTGTATACCCTTTGAGTATTCCATCTATGCCATTGACCAAGCCATCCTGTGAATCATAGTTACAGGCATATATTTGAACCAACATTTCTAATTTCAGCACAAGCTGCAAAGGTAAAATGGATGTATGTTCATGATGTGGCACATTTCCATGGTTGTCTTCTTCCAGGTCAATTGAATTGATGATGATATCATCGCCAGACATGAGTGATAGAATGTGGTTGTTATGCATTGCAAAATCCTTATTTGTGTAGAACAGGTAAGGGAGCGTTGGGTCTGTTAGTGTAGGCCACAAGAACCTTGAATTGATATATGTTAAGTCATCATATGTTTGGTTGTTTTTCTGCATTCTATTCAGAATTGCAATGAATGTTTCATCTATCTGGTGCATTGTAGTATGCAATTCAAATCATTTAATATTGTCTCTCCAGAAGTCATGCATCATTGTTTTCATGTTAACAGTAGGTTGTTCAAATATCAAAGAATCTTGGATGGGTTGTGCCTGGTAAAGATCCCCATAGAATATCATGTCAATGTTTCCAAAGTATTTTGTGTGCACAAGTTTTATGCTTCTTAGTCGGTTGTCAATGGAATACAAGAACCGACTTCCAATCAAAGATGCTTCATCTATAAAGACAAGTTGGAGTTCATCATAAAGCTTAGACAATGTATCCAACATTTCCTTGCTAAGTGGAAGAAACAGTGACTTGTTAAAAGCCATTAAAAATGCAGAGTGGATTGTTGTTCCACCTACATTATATGCATCTTTTCCTCTGTATGCAACTATTAGGTCCTTTGGTTTCATAGGATCAGAGGAATTGTTTGAATCATAGATTCGTATAAACATTTGGAACAGTTCTTTCATTGTGAATGTCTTTCCTATTCCTACTCTGCCTGTAAGGAAGAGGTGCACAGGAGTGTCCATGTTCAAGCATTTTTTAAGCGCAATGTCCTTTAGAATTGATTGTTGTTCTCGATTAAACGAGCGTCTTATTCTGTGGTATTCATTATTTTCAATTAGGAAAGGATGTTTTGTGACTTGAAAACCAAGATTGATACGTTTTTCACTTCCACCTGCTCAAGGACAAGGAGAATCCGCTTGTAAGTCATATGAATCGCAAGGAATTTTGGTTGTTTTTCGGTTTGTGAATGTCTCATCAAGATTGTCAGGGTTTTCTAGTTCATTAACTGCAATTTCTAGATCACCCCATGTTGGATTAACATTGTAGGTGAATATAGCTTCATTGATGTGCACTATAGTATCAGAGGCATCATACACAACCTCCCATGTAGAGAAGTTATGTTTTAATGTCTCTTCATTTTCATTGAATAGAACGTATAGCAACAGTTTTTCTCTATAATAGTTTTCATAGTCAGAATGTTTATTGTATTTGACAAACCAAATCACAAAGGGTTTTTTCCTTTTTTATATGGGTGCACCATTTGTTTTGTAATGCGATATGAATTCTGCTAAGCAGATACGGCTAATAGGAGATGGACGCTGGAGGTAATAATCAACAATAGAGAGACATAGCATGTCTTCTGAATTGTCAGGCTCTTGTTCTAGCAAAACTGGTGGTTTAAGCACAAAGGTTTGTTTCTCAAGTGGAGATGTGTTTATGAAGACACATTTTCTTGAACTACAAGTGAGGGGCAAGGAAAGCACAATGTGAACTTCTTGTTGAGAAAACATTTGTTGAAGATTAAGCAATGTATTGCCAAGTGTGTGTATCATTTGTATGGCATCAATATGACTTCTTTCACGTTCTTTGCATATTCTTTTGAATTCATTTGTCATAGATTTTTCAACCTTTGTCATATATGAGGTACAGTACAATGTTGCAGCATATGCATTGAAGACGTACTACACATAACTGGCATGTCCTTGGAGAAACTGTTGTTCCAAATATGGGAAAGTTTTCGTTTAAGGAAAATTGTTGGTTGTTTAAGCGTACATTGTATGGCTTGGATGTACTCATCTTCTGATAGATTTATCTCTTTCAAGAAGTCATCGAAGCTCATCATCTCGTCAAACTCTTCTTGTTCTAGAAATGCGAACAATGATTTAGATTTCTCAACAACAACATTGTCATCTAAACTAAGTGGCTCTATGATTCTTGTAGCTCTCATTGGCGGCACGGGAAAGTTGTATATGCAATGTGAGTTTTTTCATTTTCTACAACTTCTTGTATGGTAATGTCTATGAAGTTTGGAAAGTTCCGGACCCAAATGATTTGTGTTGCATGCTATGTATTTGTCCACAAATTGCTTGATATGTGAATTGTTGTCAACTCCATAGACTGGTGCACCCTCTATCCACAATAGTGCGTGGTCATGTTCATTTCCACTATTCTAGAATTCAGTCACAAAAAATTACTCTGATATTTTTCCGAAAATCATTTCATCATGGCATATCAATTGTCTTCAAGCATTTATTCTATGTCTATATTAGCGAGTACATGTCACTGGATCTTTTCTTATGAGGTAGTTAATGTCATTATTTTCCAGTGTATTAGTTTTTTCTTTACGTTTCCTGTTCCTATGCAAGTCAGATACAGAAGCCACCAATGGATCCCAGCAATGATCCGCACTTGTAAATGTGATGAAAAATGTTGGTGGGCCCAATTTCCAGATCATTGAAAAAATAGTTTTCGTATTTCGTTGCAAATAGTCAGGAGAGGTGTGAATGTTTTTGAAATCTATGTATCTAATATCAGATTTCAGAAATTTTTCTAGGTTTACTTTGTACTTGAAATCCTTGGCCAACAAATTTCTTCCTTGTAATTGGCCTTTTCTTATTCAGACCTACATGTAGGAGAGAACTTTCTCTATTATTATGTGCATTTTTTTGAAAAACAAATTTGTTATGTGACAGGAGAAGTCACCACTTGAATGTAGCATCTCCCATCGGACTATTTTATGATAACTGAATCGTTTTGTAATGTCAGTGGCACATGTATCTCCATAGAAGAGTGCTGGGAAGTTCATTTCCTCAGCAAATTTGTCCTTGGATATTCCAAGTGGATGTTACCCCTCAGCAAGTGCAATTTAGACAATCTTGTCTTGAAAGTCACGAATGCACTGTGAATCAGTGAATCCATGTACCAACGTATCAGCGGGTGTTTCATTCTCTGATTCATCACTTGTATCATTTTCACTATCATTTTCAAGATTCTCTGGAGAGTTGTCATCCTCTTCTCCAAGAACATTGTTCCAGTTCTCATTTATACAAATGTTTTGTGTTTTGTACAGGGCCCTGGAACATAATTCCTTTAATGCTTTCATAACAGCATGCACACACACTTTGCCTTTCTGATATGCATTTTTGTATCGCAAGTGTCTTTTTAGAGCCACATCAATTGTCATTGTATCGCTAATGAATTGTGGTAAGGATTTTTGCACAACATCTAGATGAATAGGCACATTAATAATTGATCATGTTAAGCCTATATAGGGTCATGTATAGCCCCAAGGCATAATTTGTGCAAATCAAATTCGTAGAGACACAAGTCTCTCTTCAATTTCTGTAAGTGCACTTACATCTGGTAGTGGTGTATTACATCTTATTTGGTCAGGGATTGCAAATTGTGGCAGTTTTCCATTTTCAAGCGACCGTTTGCATGGAAGAAAAAATTTTCCACTAGAAAATGTTTTAATGTGCGCTATCAAGAGGAGGTATTCTGCTTCCAAATCAGGCATGAAAGACTTACTGTTTTTTTCCAAATTCACCTGTTCACAAATTGCACATGAAATGGAAAGAGTATCTTTAATTTGTTTCATGTAGATTTGTCTTGCATCTTTCTTTCATAGGGAAGTATGGGTAGAAAGTGTTTGTTGGTTTTCATTGGTAGTACTACATGGTATTGCTTCTAGCCCATGAAATGTGATAGTTTCATGACCATTGTGGGATATGCGACCGTACCTATTTCTGTTGTGTTATGCACGAACAAATTTCTTTAGATTGTGATATGTGAGTTTCTCTCTAAAAGGAAGTATAGCAATGTATTTTTTTCTCTCGCGCATGACCTTTTTCAAGTTGTGGTAACTTACTCTACGTTTCTTTTCCAAAGGCAAGATGACCTGATGGAAAATGGGATGAATTTCACTCTCATTCAGGTTGTGATAACTTAGTCTACATTTTGTGTTTAAGGCCTATATGGCCTCATCACAACTGGGACGAATTTCATGCACAACCTTTTTCAAGTTGTGATAACTTACTCTACATTTTTTGTTTAAGACCTGTATGACCTCATCACAACTGGGATGAATTTCACGCATGACTTTTTTGTTTAAGCCCTGTATAGCCATATCGCAACTAGGATGAGTTATATTCTCACTAAAAATCATGCCACGCGTATGAAAATTCGATGTGGTTTGGGTGGCATGGACATTGAACCCTGAACCAGTGATATGTCCAAGCAAAGGTTGATAATGGATATGTGTTGTATATGTTTTTAGTGAGAGGATTTAAATTGTTTTCAAATAGAATCTGCAACCCTCCACATTTCCTTTTTCATATGGCAGATCCATGTTTACAAGGTATTCTGGCCAACTTCCAATTGCCGGCATATTTTCTAGGAGATATGGAAAAAGGTGTTAATCCAAGAAGCTAACATCCTGTTGGCTATCACCTATAATTGCATTGCAAAATGACTATACAGTGTAAAGCGGCAGTGACTGTACATCGAACTCTGTTTCTACCAAACAACAAATTACATTGAATAGGATATCTCCACAGCTAGACACAACAATTGTTGCTAGCTGTAAAACATGGCATTCTATGCGATGCATAATCTGTTTCCACTGCGATTCAAGGTCTTTACAAATGAGGGAAAAGTAAATATGAGCTCCTTCAAGATTGCATATGGACAATTTTATGTACAGTAGTGGTTCATAATGACCACTGACAGCATTGGTATCATGGAACAAGATACAATGTGGATTGTTAGATGCAGTTTTGTTGAATAGTAGATATCTTGTTTTTCTTGTCAATGACCATATTCCAATTGATATATTGAGCCAATTAGACAACCACCGTATGCAAAATGTATCTCCCCAAATTCCCCTCTCATGTGCAAGCAGAATTGGAAATGCATACAACTGCATCTTTGAAAAATACGTAGCGAAATCATGTATTCCATGCAACTGCCGAAGAAAATCAGATTCTGGTTCGTATTCATACAACTCCAATGCCTTAGCATCGCCATTTTTTAAACATCCCAAGAAATAATCTATCAATCCATTGCGCAAGTCAATCAAGGAATAACGGAAATGCAGTAGAACCTGAAATTCATCGAAAAGGAAATCCCCTATAGTATACGAGAATGCATCCAATCTAAAAAGGCCATTGCTATGCAACACCTCGTCAATGTTGACATGTATAATGGAGTGTGTATCTATTTCATACAAATCAACATCTATTACTTCTTTCATCTTTCAAACTATGATTTTAAAGTTGTTCCTTAGATACTTTCAGTTTTGATGAAAACAGAGAAAATGGGAAAAAAAGAATAAAACGAGTATGTATCTCTCAACCTTATTCTTGTCAATTTCAATCCTCACTAGTCCCCATAGAAGATGACAAGAAAACAAACCCACACTGGAAAGCAAACCAAACAGAAGAAACAATGCAAATAAATAACACCATAAATTTAATGAGCAGAAAGATTGATTTGAACCTATTCATGGCGTGCATCCTACAAGCTTTCGGCCAGAGCCAAAAAAAGTTCTGCAAAATAGAAAGGAAAGGACAAAGGAAACAAGTGGACGTAGTTTTTCGACCCACAAAATAAAAGAATTCTCTGCCTCTACACCCCAGCGGATGGTTCCATCTTTTGATAGCTCTGAATTAGTTTTCGAAAACCCCTCTTCATTGCAATTTTTGAAATAGCTATGAACGTGGCAGTCGACATATGAATACGCATGGTTTCCAGGAACATAAATTAAGAGCATAGATAAATATGGTCTGCAACAGAATTTCGAGGAAGGCATAGAAACTTACCCATCAACGAGGGATGACAAGAGCTCAACCCCAAAACTTGCAAACCGCAACAACAAATCCAACAGCTTGCAAAGTTGAAGAACAACAAACCAGCGAACAACCACGAAGAGGTCCAACTACAACTGCAGAACCTCAATTTTGCAAATTTGAATCAAACAAGAATAAGAATCATGGAACGAACCAGTGAACAAGCATCAACCACTGAACTAGCGATGTCGGTGGAGAACAATTCATCACAATTTCACTACAAACAACACCATCAAAAAAATGGAACAAAATTGTATTGCAATGCATCTGTACAATAAACATTTAATACTACCAGACCTATTAGACAAACACTTAAGACTGTCAGAACTGTCGAAGGGTGTAGCCCTGCGCAAACATTTAAGAAAAAATGCATCATGGCAGACCTGTTCTCTTGAGGCATGCAAGAATAAAGCAAAAATCACACATAGTAATATGCTAGAGAATGTATTCTACCTAGCAAAAAATGCTAAGCCAAACATTTGAACTAATGCTAGCATTAATCCACCTTCGACCAATGCATAAGAAAATATATGATTCAAAAAGACCATATACGATCAAATACTTTGGATATGCCAACATTTGTAACATTGGGAATAGCAAAGTCGGAAATAAGACCTCCAATCTGTTGTCCAATCAGATCATGACATATATGGTACTTTATATTATATAAAAATCGATTTTTTCAGTTCCCTGGTTCCAACAATAGATAATATGGAAATATTTGTGGTCAAAATACAAACTAATACAAGGTCAACGAATTATCGATCACTATAGTCCTTCTATGCTTATGACAGGGACTAATAACTTCTTTTATTTTTAATGATTTTTTCAACATGAAAAAAACTGATGAATACGAGAATCAATTTTAAATGAATACACATAAAGTACCATTATATCATTTGATATAATACAAGCTTTTGGTCCATTCTATCATTTGATCTTATACATTCTTTTAGGAACCAATAGATCAAAACAAATTTGATTGTAGAATTAGTTTGAGAAATAATAATGAATATAAAAATGCATATTATAAATTTTCACTTATATGGAAGAGTAGTATTCTTATTAGATTTTATAGCTCTTCTATCATTAATATCAAGGGCCCCTTGCTCATGAAATTGTATATAATTTATGTAAATTTTAAATCATACAATACATACAATTCTTGATGAATGATTGCAATTGTTTAATGAATGATTGCAATTGTTTAATGAAGTGTGAAATTCCAAATTTAATATATATTTTTTATTTTAAATTTTTTTATGAATTTTTAGGAAAAATAAAAGAGAAAGAATATATTTTGCATATTGTACTTATAAAAAATTTATTTTGTGTGATTGAGAAAGTGTGAATCCTAACTTGAAACTTGTTTGGCATGATATCATTCAACATTGTGATCTTGTTTTATTCATTATATTAGTGATCTTTTAGGATGTATATATTTTTAAAAAATAATATGTATAATTTTTATCATTTAGTTATTATAGCATCAGAAGAGACAATACATATGTTATCAAAGCAATGTTTTAGAAAATAGGGTCTATGAAATTATATAGATTATAAATTACATAGTTTTTTATTATAACTATATTTGAACTAATAGGAGAATTTACATGCATGCCATAATTATGATGGATAGAGGGGGAAGAAGAGGTATAGGTAGTGTAGTAAGAGAAATCATTTGCAATTCAATACAAGGTGAAGGATTAGCAAGTTAACCTAAATATAACTTATACATAAGATTAGAAAAAATAAAATTACAAGACATTTTGGGTTTTGGGTGTTACTAATGAGGAGCTTACTAAAGCATGGTTTAAGAGTATGATCATATTTTTTTTTTGTTATGGAATGATACTACTAATCTCAAGGCATGAATGATGATATTCAAACTTAATGGAAGTGCCTTATTATGGTGGATGACCTTAAATCCATATCCTAGGATGGATATTTCAAAAGGAACTTATAAAATATTTAAAGAATAGTTCTAAGAAGGTTACCTTTCATAAGATTTCCTAGAAAGGAAATTGAATGAATTTAACTTGTTATGACAAGGGAGTATGACTAGAATATGAGGATATATTCTAGTTGATAAATTTGTGTATGAAAGAAAGACAAATTGTGGAAGCTTTATAGTGCTTATAAACAATTAAATAAAGGGCCAAGGCACAATTATGAATCAATATCCATTTCCTTAGGTTGATTACCCATTTGATCAAGAAAAAGAGGCCATGATATTCTCAAATATTGATTTATAATCTATACACCATCAATTAACGATTAAGAAGGAGAATATTTATGAACTAATGTTTAATAAATTATTTGGATACTATGAATTTTTGGTGGCACCCTTTAGGTTAACCAATGCTCCAACATTATTTACAAGTTGAGTGGTCTCAAAATATCGTGATAGGTTCATATAAGTGTTTTTTAATCATATTTTTATATATTCAAGAACACCATAAAAGCATGAGGAAAAACTGAGGTTAATTTAGCAATGTATATCTAATAAACTCTCAAAATATCCATTCTTCAGGTCCTCAATCCATTAAAACATATTATTATGAGATATGGAATTACCATATATGTAACAAAGATATATATCATCATGGACTCAACAGTTATTAGGGTCCTATTATTGGGTTCTTGAATTGAACTCTTTTTTTGTCACTTCTTTATTCAAAATTCGCTTTAAACCTATGCCTATGAACTATCATACACTCCATTACTACCTTTTTTTTCCATGATCATTTTTCTAGCTATAGGATTTGTATATCCAAGGTAAAATTGTCCATTTCTAGCATGTTTTCATTCTTCCTTATTCAGATTGGTTTAAAAGGTCATGATATTAATAAGTCACTACATAATCATAGATTATCTAGCAACTTAAATATTATCGTAGAACTAGTTATCATGTAGCAGAATCGTGGTTATATATGGTTGTGTGCATTTCAAAACGAGATTGTGACTTGGAGATGGTTTCAAATCATCACCAGATGGTCACGTACCTATCGTCCAAGATATTGAGTCCTCCAAAGTCAGCATAGGAGCGAGGTCAAAGTCCTATTCAATGCATAATACAGTGGTAGGGTAACCGAGCTTAATCAACGCCAAATCATCCATGAGGTGGAAAGTGATATTGAGTAGGAGAATTTCATGCAATATTGTCATGAAATTATCTCTACGTGGTTTGTCTAAATCATTTCATTTAGCCACGAATATTCCATATCTTATTTGTAAACACATGTGCATTATTTTATAGATAAATCTATTTTAAAGATTTGTGGGTTTTGGATCAAAGACACATTTGTAAATGTATAATTATTCAATCATGAGAACCTTCAAGGTATGGAATATCTAATATTGTAATGCTATAGTATTGAATTTGAGATGAATATAAAATTATGGTTAACTTTCAATTTCATGTGTTGTGCAGTTATATAAGTTTAGATATGTAGCATTCTTTAGCAACATCCACCAAACAAGGAGGGCCCCCTATGTGAGGTATATGTTGCTTTGAATTTTCTTTGATTTAAATTAGAGTTATTTTAATTTAGAAGCTATGTGAGTTTGATTTTTATCATTTCATTTGTTGTAAGTTTTCAATTTCATTCATTAATTATGTTTTTAATATTATAAAAATATTATTGCACTGAATTGTTAAGTGAATAAAGATTGTTTTACTTTGTAATGTCCTTTTCCGAGTGAGGACTCCAGAGAGGAGGGCTTAGTAGTCTAAACATCCCTTTTATACTATATCCAGGAAGAAACAGGGGAAAATGTTCATTTGATGTCATTTTACTAGGGAAATGTTATAATTTGAAAGTGACATTAAGTGATTAAGTGGAAAAAGGTAATTAAAAGCTTTAGTGAATATTAAATCAGAAAACTTAGGAAAATCGCTTAAGTGAAAATTCAAAGAAGAATTAGGGTTTTAGTAGATATAAGGAGAGGAAAAGCAACCTAATGGGTCATTATTGATGATTTGAGAATTGAAACCGGAGCTTTGAGGAGAAACCCAGAATTAGGCGAATTTGAGGATACTTGCGGATTCCAAGAGGAAGACACCGAGGGATTGGATTCAGAGTTGAGAGACACACCCTATCTAGTCAAGGAGACCACACAAGTTTTCCATTTCTTTCATTACATATCTACAACCATATTGAGCATGGAGATCATATATCTAACTCCAGCAGTTAAATTCCACCTTGAGTTCTAGAGGAGACATCAGAGGTATAGTGGGTCGATCTTCCTAAAGAGGCCTAGTGAACCTAAACCCTCAAAACCCATTTGAGATCAGGGGAAGGCACTTCATTTGATCCATCTGACACATTTCTCTAAGCCTTCTAGCCATCGGGGTGTCACATTTAGTTAGTGGAGTTCTAGTGTGTTTGACAGACAGGGGAGAGATCAAAGATTCTCAAATATACTCATCCATAGGGATAGCGATATAGATTCCTTCTAACCCATCGGAGAGAGAGGCACGACGCTCCATTCGAGATAGGTTCCATCATATTCTGACGGTGGAATATACTTGGGTGACTCTTTCAGCATTAGCTAGCATGAGGGCATTCCCAGTAGTTGTACATATTACTTCTGGCAGTGGCAGAGAGATCCAGGAGCCTAGCAACAACATATCCATCTAGGGTGGGTCTTCTAGGAAAGAAGGTGACTTCAATGGGATACATCTCATCAGATTCGTTGGATTATTTCTCGTGCATGCATCAGATTCATCTTCCAATAGTAGATCCAACACTGCATGCAACAATAAACCCACGCATGTCAAAGATCATGCTTGCATGCCAATGGTCTAGCGACGCATGTTAGTTCTGGGTATTGTTCCATGCTTTTACTAGTATTCCAGTATAGATCTAGTCATTTGAAGGTCTAACTGAAGATTTATAAATGGTTATTTTTACATGCATGTAGTATGTGTGTGAAATTTTGTACATGCATGTCATTATTGTAATTGATTGACTATTAAATATATCTTAAACAAGTTGTTCCACATGAAACCACATGCAAAGTCACAACACATGTTAAATTCAAGTTATCAAATGTAGTCAGAAACCTAAATAACCCATTCGACCACCCAAAGAGTATCAGATTTGCGACAGACAGGGTCAATAAAGAGTTAATATCTAGATCTGTGGATTTGGAATTTTACAAGTGATATCAGAGCTTTAGTCCTACCATCCTATGACTAAAGTTTCTATGAGTTAAGTAGAGAACCTAGGGGGGCATGATAATATAGATGATGAACTCGTCACTTTTAGTAGGCACGGAGAGAGGAGAGGACCAAGATCATATTATCGCCCATTTTCTCATAGTTCATGGGAAGAGGAAGAGGCACATTGGGAAGCAGAAAGAAGGGTAGAGAATGAGGTGGAGATTGAGGTAGAGAGGAGCATGGGAGATACATATGAAAGGCCATAAGGTAGTCAAAAAGCACCCATGGACCCAGAAGCAGCCTTCATGTAAGTTATGAACAATTTGGTGATCAGTCAATAGGCCATGACTCAGTCTTTGGTACAAATGGCATTTAAATTGGCTACAGTGAACATTCCAGGAGAAAATTCCCTCCATGCAGCACAAGGGAACTCAGGGGCAGGTAGTATACCCCATTCACCTACTCACACCTACACATCATCGAGTAGGAATCCCATGCCACTATTCCTTATATTTTAGAGGGAACTTCCAGTAGCAGCACAACAACCAGTAGCACATAGACCATTCACACAAACAAAGGATATTTTTTATTACATGAGAGAGTATGCATCCCTAGGGACAGTTCCATAATGACATGAATTTAGTAGAGTATTGTGGACTTAGACTTAGGAACCGTCCTAGAGATCCTTAGAGGGGAGGACAGTAGTAGCAACAGGGACATAACATGAAGTTCATTCGAAAAGTAGGGAAACTCATTATACCTTCTTTCAATGGATCATCCAGATGTACTTCCAGAGCTTGGGTACAGAAAATTGATAGGTACTACAAGCTCAGCCAGATGATAGAAAATGAAACCATCAGTTTTGATACTTTTCATTTGGAGGGAGAGGCCCACGAGTCATGGCACCATGGACTGGTGATGTTGGGTCACAGTCACATCACCTCATATAATGATTTCATGAAGATACTTATGGACAGGTTTGATAGGAGGGATCCAAATATCGACTTCAGGGACTTAGCCCAGTTGAGACAAACTGGTACACCTAATGCATTTATCACAGAGTTTTAGAGAACAGTTGTGACAATGACATACATTTTAGAGCCTATATTGATCATGATTTTCATAGAGGGTCTCATAGAACCCTTGAGAGGATGGGTGAAGGCCTACAAACCTCACACATTATAGGATGTCATCATATGCACTAGATATCTAGCAGACTTGGTGTCGAAAACCAAAACTTTTTCCAAACCCTTTGTTCCACAGAAGGACTGGGATAGGAAACTATTCCAGAGCAAGTGGAAGGGTAATGAGAAGTTGGATGATGATACAAGGAGTGAGCTTATGAGGAATAAGTTGTGCTTCAACTACAGAGATCCATGGATTCCCAACCATAGGTGCATGGGCAAGGGACAAATCCACTACATTAAGGTTGCAATAGACAATGATGAGGAGGAAAAAGGTAGTCAGGCACATGATAGTGATTCCAATAGCTCAGAGGAGGAGGAGCCTCCAAGGAGACCATCAACACTAGTAGGGGCACAACCATTGGTAGAGCCACAGCCTCAGGAGAAGGATAAGAGATGAGCACTAGTGAAGGTAGGAGTCATAGCGACCATTTCTGGAGTCCCTAGGTATGACACACTCGGGATCAGAGGGACTATTTAGGGACAGTGTGTCATTCCCTTGATAGATGATGGGGAAACCCACAATTTCATTGGCATTGCACTAATACCTAGGAGAGCACTGCAAATCAAGAATTTTGAGGGTTTTGATGTTGCAGTAGCTAATGGTCACACGGTAAAGTGTTTGGATAAAGTTCTTGACTTAAAGGTACATCTGGGGAACTACACAGTGAAGGATACATTCTATGTGGTTGACCTTTTTGACACAAATGTGGTATTGGGATTCCAATGGTTGATCACCTTGGGAAATATTTCTACCAATTACTAAAAACTTGAGATGGGATTCAAAGACACTGAGGGGAAGAAGATTGTATTGAGGGGTATGTCAATAGAGGAACCTAGGACAATGTCAGTATTTCTGTATGCAAGTATTTGGTTTTTAACATGTGGTATCAGAGCACTTTCCTTGGCAGACATTGCAGACAAATATTTTTTATTTTTGAAGAAAATTATTGTATTTGGAGCAATAGGTCAATAGGAGGATGCCCCCTCGAAGAGGCAAGTGAACAGGAGAGGATCCCTTCCATAATAGGATCCATTGTATGATGTTGCCCTACCTCAAGGGTTTGGTAATAATAAAGTGTAGTTTCTTCTATATTTATTTGTGGATCTATTATGTACTCAGTATTTGTGGTGATTATATTTGTAGATCTATTCAGGTTCTTAAAAAGTGGTATCAAAGCACTTTCCTTGGCAGACATTGTGGACAAATATTTTTTATTTTTGCAGATTTTGTTTTCGAAGAAGAAAAAAGAGGGCCGCGAAATTCCAGAAATTTTTGGTATACTTCTATGAAAAATTTGTAGAAATGGGTTTTTAATCTGATTACCTCTCAGAAAAACACCCAAGTTGAAAAAAAAAATTGACTGAAACGAAGTCCAGGAAGTCAAGATATTGAAGTTTTAAAATCTACAATTTCAGGGTTTTTTCTACGGACGACAACGCGATTGTTTTTTATTTATGTAGCAGATAAAGGCATAATTTGCCCAAACAAATTAAATATCTGATTTTCTCTCACAATTTCACCCAATTTCAAAAAAACAATCAACCGAAACGGAGTCCGGGAAGTGAAGTTATGACCATTTTAAATTCAACATTTTTTTAGGGTTTTTCCAAAAAAAACCGTGATTTTTGTCATAACTTATTGTTCTATTTTTTTGGTTTTTTCATGACGGCTGCAGGACCAAAGAGTTCATAGGGTACTCAGATGGCTATTTCTTCTCAAATTCTCAAATAAATTCTACATATTACTGAAGCATTCAAAGCCCAATTGTTTGACACATTGAATGACATATTGGATGGCTTTGTAGATGGCCTCAATGATAGTTTTTGTATTATTCAAGATTATTTGGATAAAATGCAGGAGAGGTTTCTTATGGCAGACCTCAGGGATGAATATAATCAAGAAATCTATGTTTGGTATGATTTTTAGGCCGATTGCGATGATTGGTATATGGATAGTTGTCGTTTCTGAGATGACAACCACTTCCATATTTTATTTGATGACTCTCTTCCACCTTCTATAGAGAATATCAATGTCCTGCATCAAGATCTAGTTACCAGTGTCCAGCTTGCATATTCTACAATGGTATTGTTCCTTCCAGATTCATCTTTGATCACCTCCCACTATGTGGATGGATATTCTTATTTGGATCCACATGATCGGTGTTAGTGTTGGCAGCATCATTTTCAGTTGGTTATTGGGTGTCGATATCTTCCATGTGGGGTTCACAAAAGCAATTGGACATGGGACCTTGGTTTGCAATGGAGGTTGGACTACTTCAGCATGGTGGTTGCCATTTCTCAATGGGACCCTGGTTCTCTAATCTACTTCATCACTATGGTCCACACTTATCCATGGGACCCTGGTATATGGTTGTACATCAAGCGTTGAGGACAACGCTTTCATAAGGGGGATGGAATGTAAGGTAGATAGAGAGGTAGTGTGGGGCTCCAGAGGGCCCATAGTGATAATAGTGTAGGCCATTCAATGTAAGGTGGACTAGGTCCACTATATTATTAAATAAGGCCCACTATGGTAGTTAGATATAATAAATGGGTAGTTATATATAATAAATGTAAGAGGACTTCTTAGAAGGTTTTACTTCTAGAACATTCCTCCTCTAGAATATTCTTAGGAGATGGTAGCACTATATAAATGGGTTCAAGCAATGTAATGGGATATGAAGAGAAGTATTGTATTGTGGAGTGGTAGCTCAATAGGAGGATGCCCCCTCGAAGAGGCAAGTGAACAGGAGAGGATCTCTTCCATAATAAGATCCATTGTATGGTGTTTCCCTACCTCAAGGGTTTCTATAATAAAGTTGTGGTTTTCTATATTGTTCTCTGAATATTTGTGGTATTTCTATATGCAAGTATTTGGTTCTTAACATCATACATAGGGGAGTGGCATATGCAGTTGAGTGTGTGATCACCATGAAGATGGATTCCGACAGTCGTCGGTAGTATTAGGCATAGATTAGGGCTTTGTTGAGTTAGCATGAGCAGGTTTTTGGTCTGATGTCGCTAGGGAGACCCCAGACAAAGGGTTTGAGCATGCCATCGAGATGGAGATCTCAACATATTGGAAATCACACTTGTTAGTAGAGTATTCCAAGAATAACTTTTCATGCAAGTTATTGAATGGACATGTATAAGACAAAATGTACAGAGTCATAGATGAGGTCATATTCTATAAAGACCGAGTCTACCTTGTGCCTGAATCTAGTATCAAAAAGAAGATCTTGGCGACAATACATGACTCACCTTTAGCAAACCATCAAGGCTTCTTCAAGACATACAGACAGGTCAAGGAGAGATTTTCTTGGAAGGGTATCTAGAAGGATGTGTTGAGACATATCAGGGAGTGTGTGACTTTTCAGCAGAAAACGTCAAAGCAGACACTCCCAACACCCTGGATTGATGTTGCTTGAGGATAATCAATCTCAAGAAGGGAGGAATGTAATGTCCCTTTCCGAGTGAGGACTCCAGAGAGGAGGGATTAGTATTCTAAGCACATTCTTTAGATTACAACCAGGAAGAAACATGGGAAAATGTTCATTTGATGTCATTTCACTAGGGAAATGTTATAATTTGAAAGTGACATTAAGTGATTAAGTGGAAAAAGGTAATTAAGTGCTTAAGTGAATATTAAATCAGAAAACTTAGGAAAAGCTCTTCAGCGAAAATTAAATGAAGAATTAGGGTTTAAATGGATATAAGGAGAGGAAAAGTGACCTAATGGGTCATTATTGATGATTTGAGAATTGAAACCAAAGCTCTGAGGAGAAACCCAAATTCAGGAGAATTTGAGGATACTTGTGGATTCCAAGAGGAAGACACCAAGAGATTGGATTCGGTGTTGAGAGACACACCCTAGCCAGTCAGGGAGATGACAAAGGTTTTCCATTACTTTAATTACATATCTACAGTCAGATTGAGCATGGATATTAGATATTCAGCTCCAACAATCATATTGCAGCGTGAGTTCTAGAGGAGACATCATAGGTATAGTGGGTCTCTCTTCCTGAGGAGGCCTAGTGAAACTAAAACCTTAGAACCCATTTGATATCAGGGGAAGGAAATTCATTTGATCCATCCAACACATTTTTCCGATCCTTCTAGCCATCAAGGCATCACATTTAGTCAGTGGATTTGTAGCGTGTTTGACAGACAGAGGAGAGATCACATATTCTCATATCTACTCATCCAAAGGGACAACAAGCCAGATCCCTTATGACCCATTGGAGAGGGAGGCAAGGAGCTCCATTCAAGACAGGTTCCTTCATATTCTGATGGCGGATTATACTTGGATGACTCTTTCATTGTTATCCAGTGTGAGGGAATTCCCAACAGTTGGACAGATTACTTTCGATGGTGATAGAGAGACCCAGGAGCCTAGAAGAAACAGATCCATCCATGGTGAGTATTATAGGGAAGAAGGTGACTTCATTGGGATATATCTCATCATATTTGGAGGAGTATTTCTCATGCATGCATAAAATTCATCTTCCAACAATAGATCCAATGTGACATGCAGCGGTAAACCCACACATGTCATAGATCGGGCTTGCATGCCAATGGTATAGAGATGCATGTTAGTTCTAGGTATTGTTATATGATTTTACTAGTATTCTAGTATAGATCTAGTCATTTGAAGTTCTAACTGAAGATTGGTTTGGTTATTTTTACATGCATGCAGTCTGTGTGTGAAGTTTTGTACATGCATGTCATTATTGTAATTGCTTAACTATTCAATATATCTTAAACAAGTTGTTCCACCTGAAACTACATGCAAAATAACCACACATGTTAAATTCAAGTTATCAAACACAGTCAGAAACCTAAATAACCCATTCAACCACCCAAAGAGTATCAGATCTATGACAAACAAGTTCAATAGAGAGTTAATATCCAAATATGTGGATTTGGGATATTACATACTATAATTACATAAAACTTCATTGAACATAATTATTGAAAGCCTATAATTTCATTGCAACTAATAGTCCAGTAGGTTAACAATTTCAAGTTCTTAGAATCATTTATGTATTTTCCCATTGATTCTACTTCTACAAGATAATTGCATTTACTTTTTTTTATGTAGCTAAAGAAAGAACTATGTTTCTGCAGTAGAACAATGAATAGTTTTGTTTTTGCATAATATTCATTTATAAATAGTTCATAAAATAATTCCTTCATATATTGTGCATGAACTTCCTCATTTTACGAATCTCGGATTAATGAATTTAATGTATCAGATTTCACTTGATTAAACTGGCTAACATTTTTGGCATCATTGCCTGGGAAGTGCAAAAAGAAATTCGTTTGTCTTTTTATCATTTAAATGCATATAGGAATGAATACATGGGAAGATAGATGGTAATATGAGAGGTAAGAACCTACACATTCATTAAGTATATATGTAGTGAGTCTCTCTTCAACCATTTAAATCATGTTAAGTGGAATGCATGAATAGACATAGATATCCTAGAGGTATATTTACTAGCAGTAGGAGTACACCAACCACCAATTCACCCACTCCATAATGTGGTACTATAAGAGCCACACTAGAATCTAATTATAATATTTAAACTTTTGAAGTAAACAAATGCATACAGATTCTTAAGGAAAACATAAAGTAATCAATGGCTCATACACATAGTACATAGAGATTTACACTAGAAACCCTTAACTGGGAGAAAATCATACTTCCTTGGTGTCACACTGATCTAAAATTGAAGAAGACTTGAAAAACTTGAATAACTATTGCAAGTGAAATGTTATGTGTTTAAAGCAACCGGATCAATTTGCAACACATAAATTAAGGATTACTTATGCAAAATACACATAGACAGCAGCATAAAAATTGAACATAAACACATGTGCACAACAATTGATAAAGGAGTTCACCCCTCTTATGGGCTACATCTCCTAGTCCAGCTTCCAATGGATCATTATTATTAATTGCTCAAAAAGTGCTCAAAAACATGTCTTACAATGCTCAAACTAACAAACCGACTGCTCCAATGGCTTCCCAGCGTCCCAAAACCCCTGTCTGGGCTCTTTCGGCACCTCAATCGGTCGAAAAATGAAGAAGTTAGCCTCCTGGAAGTCTCCATCTTCAACTTTGTTGTCTCTGGTTCTACAATTCGCACCCTCCTTCAACAAACCTGGCTCACATGCTCTTTTAAGCGTAAAAAATCAATCCCGTACGCAATCGCGCACCGGTTCAAACCGTAGGACGGTTAAGGGCACGCCAGCCCCTAACCGCCTCGGCACCTGGGCGTATGGCGCACATGACCAAAGGCTGGCAAAAAGGTGGTTTAACCGTTTGAACCGTGCAAACCGTTTGGGCCCCGCGCCAACACTTAACACACGGGTCGTGGTTTCAAACCCCGCGCCAACACATAATATATATATATAATACATTGCAATGCAATGTATTGCAATACAATGTAATACAATGAAATGCGCGTGCGCCAAAACATTCAGGCTAATACATATATGTTGGGTCATATGTAATTCAATGTGTCCACGGGTCGGGGCTAAGCCCCGACCCGACCCCCCTTTCCTTCCAAACATAAATCAACCTTAAATATATGTTTTATGACATAGCTAACAAGGAACAAAGGGCGGAACTTTGGTTAGCGGAGAGTTATGAAGTCATTACATAGAGGGGAGGTCCGGGGGTCGAACCCCACCGACTCCCAATAAACTTATACATATAACTAACCAATGAGGGGGACACGTGGTGCCCATGGATTGGGCCACGTGTCCTCATATCATTTGCCATCAACTGGACACGTGTCAACACGCTACTCGCCAACATCAACCAATGAAAATGTGCCACATCATCCACCTGCCATGTCACCATACGGATGGTACGGACCTGCCACATCACCGTACGGACTGTACGGACAGGTACAGTCAGCATCCAAAATTTTACCTGTTTGCCTTGGCGAACAGATCGCGATATCTTCTCCATACGGACTCTGTTTGAGAAAGTAAATATACCGCCAGAATTAGGAAGACGAGACGAACACAATGGTACTGTTTTTGTCGCATTCCGAGAACTTTGAAAATTGAGCAAAATTTGATCCCCTGATCACACCTCCCCATTGGGAAGCTTTTGGACCTCCAAAAGACTATCTCAGTCTATGTGAAGATGAGGGTATAGTTCCCTCACCCTTCCAACCTCAATCCACTTGGCCTTTCTTGGATTCTTCCCTTTAAGACCAACTCACAAATACTCCACATTTCCTCTCTTCGAAGTTCGCATTCTCCTGTCAAGTATGGTGTCTTCCTGCAGTTCTGTTAGATACTCTGAAGAAAAATCATCTATGGAAGGAATCTGAACATCCTCTCCTCGATCATCAATCAATGGAGGCTCATACAACTTCAAATTCTCAACATTAACAACTGCATACATCTGCATATATGGAGGCAAATCTAAACGAAAAGCATTGTTACCAATCTTGTCAACAATTTTGAAAGGACCATATCGAATTGGTTTCAACTTTTTACCTT
>ML800803.1:231668-254690 GCA_009831015.1 Picea engelmannii
GATAAAGGAGTTCACCCCTCTTATGGGCTACATCTCCTGGTCTAGCTTCCAATGGATCATTATTATTAATTTCTCAAAAAGTTCTCAAAAACATGTCTTACAATGCTCAAACTGACAAACCGACTGCTCCAATGGCTTCCCAGTGTCCCAAAACCCCTGTCTGGGCTCTTTCGGCACCTCAATCGGTCGAAAAATGAAGAAGTTAGCCTCCTGGAAGTCTCCCTCTTCAACTTTGTTGTCTCTGGTTCTACAATTCGCACCCTCCTTCAACAAACCTGGCTCACACACTTTTTTAAGCGTAAAAACTCAGTCTCATACGCAACCGCGCACCGGTACAAACCATAGGACGGTTAAGGGCGCGCCAGCCCCTAACCGCCTCGGCACCTGGGCATATGGCGCACATGACCAAAGGCTGGCAAAAAGGTGGTTTAACCGTTTGAACCGTGCAAACCGTTTGGGCCCCGCGCCAACACTTAACACACGGGTCGTGGTTTCAAACCCCGTGCCAACACATAATATATATATATATATATATAATACATTTCAATGCAATGTATTGCAATACAATGTAATACAATGAAATGCGCGCGTGCCAAAACATTCGGGCCAATACATATATGTTGGGTCATATGTAATTCAATGTGTCCACGGGTCGGGGCTAAGCCCCGGCCCGACCCCCCTTTCCTTCCAAACATAAATCAACCTTAAATATATGTTTTATGACATAGCTAACAAGGAACAAAGGGCGGCACTTTGGTTAGCGGAGAGTTATGAAGTCATTACATAGAGGGGAGGTCCGGGGGTCAAACCCCACGGACTCCCAATAAAATTTTACATATAACTAACCAATGAGGGGGACACGTGGTGCCCATGGATTGGGCCACGTGTCCTCATATCATTTGCCATCAACTGGACACGTGTCAACATGCTACTCGCCAACATCAACCAATGAAAACGTGCCACGTCATCCACCTGCCACATCACCGTACGGATGGTACGGCCCTGCCACGTCACCGTACGGACTGTACGGACAGGTACAGTCAGCATCCAAAATTTTGCCTGTTTGCCTTGGCGAACAGATCGCGATATCTTCTCCATACAGACTCCGTTTGAGAAAGTAAATATATCGTCGGAATCAGGAAGACGAGACGGACGCAATGGTACTATTTTCGTCACATTCCGAGCACTTTGAAAATTGAGCAAAATTTGATCCCCTGATCACACACCTCTCAAATATTCATTGTATTAATTTCACCATTCACAATACAATATATACACAATATTTTAGGTATTCTGCAGCTACCAAAACCCTAATCCATTAATACAGGATTAATTTAGAAAAACACTAAAATAGAAAAAGGCGTGAAAACAAATTGGGGTGTTGCCCCGAACGCTCTTTGTAACCAAGGGAGGCCACTCCTACCCCATCAAAAGACCCCTAGGAAATCATCCAGTGCACACAACACATAGAGCACTACTAGGGAGGGATTTTCAAACGTAGTCTTCAAATCTGATGCAACCCCCCACACACATGCAAAGAATATAACACCCACTCAACACTAACCCATCTGCAAGTAGAATTACAAGACGAGGATGATTAGGTAGGATTGTGACTGCACAAACAAAAGGAAAAACAAAGGTTGGAGAATGTGATTCCAAATAAAAAAAGTTCCATAAATATCACAAGAAGTTGTTATAATCTCATCCAATCCTCAAGAGGAACACTTGATCAGTGGTCAGCCATAAATTACACTTTCAGAAAGTCTTATCTACCTCGTCTAAGGAATATGTACATTTCAAACAAGTCAACATGTATGGAATATTTGGTGTTCGAGATGGAGAGGAAAGAGGAATTGGAGATGGAGAGGAAGAGAAATAAGAAAAAAGATAAAGACAAGAAAGGCGAGAGGGTACAAGAACATCGATTGTTGAGGATGGATTTGGGTTTCCAAATTTGGAGCCAACAATCATAGTCCAAATGAAGAACATACCACCTTCAGCGATGCCCAACTTTCACGGTATGATAACTCAGGACCCAAAAAAAAATATTTTCTAATTTGGTGTTTTATGTCATAGCTATGATTATTCTTTTGATGCTAATAAATTGAAGTTTTTTCCAACCACCCTTAAGGCTGTTGCTTTAAGTTTGTTTATGGGTTTAGGAACTAATACTATCAAAACATGGGATGAGATGTGAAAAAGTTTCTTTTAAAATATCATGATTATCGTACAAATCAAGGAATGAGAGAATAAATGTTTAAAATGACGCAAAAGGAGGATGAAATTCTTGATTATTACTTAGAAATATTTCATTATATTGTTAAAAGAGCAAGGCAGAATCATCTAGATTTGAATACTCTTAAAGTCATTTTACTTTGTCGGAACAAAGATGAATGAATTGATGTTCTTAATTTAATGGGTAAAGTATATATTTCTCACTTAACCTATCTAGAAATCTATGCCCTATGCATGTACATATCTCGAGGAAAGTCCAAATATGGTAAGAGACTTAGGGATGCTATCTCTAGAGTCAACAAATCAGCAATTGGTGGGGTAACTAGAGTTGAAATTGGCAATTAAATAGAAATTTTTAAAACATATATTATTAGTACTCTTGGTTCTCAATTAGATACATTGAAAATTAAGTAAACCAAAGACGAAGAGAATGCAACCTTAACTATTTATTGTCCAAAATGTAGAAAAAAACATCCTTTAAGAGAATGTCATTTAGATAACATTGAACTTTGTGGTATATGTGTAGAAAATCATGCTACATAAAATTTCCCATCCCTACCAAAGCTCAAAAAGTTCTACCAAGGAAATCGTGAAGCTACATACCAATTGTGTTTTGTTGCAGCAAAAGGACCTTGGCTTCCAAGGACTTCAAGTATACATCAAGGTCCCTCACAATAATTTAATTCTTATTATTCAAATCAAATATACGCCCAACAAAATTAGACTTTTAATATGCCTTGGCAAGCATGTCCACCACAACAAGTCCAAACTAAAAATTGGAAACAAGGTTGGTAAGGACCTAACGATGGAACCATGCTTACTCATCCTTATCCTATATATCAGAAACACACCCAATATCCTTCACAATCCCATTATGCCCCTATCCCCCACAAATCCAACAAGAATACCCTACTCAACAACAAATTTCACAACCTCAACAACTTCAATAACATTCAAATCAACCTCTAAGACCTACCCAACTACTTGGACAACCCTTTTCTAACCCCAATAATAAAATAGCTCAACCCACTTACAACACTAAGCTACAAATTTTTCTCACTTATATGATTACTCCTCTTGATATACATGCCATTCATATTAGATCAAGAAAAGTACTTCATCAGGATTCTCCTATTATTATTGAAGAAGGATGTAACCTTAAGGTTGTGCATTGATTTCAGGAAGCTAAACAAGGTTATAATAAAGAACAAATAGTATTTTCCAAGAATTGATGACCTATTTGATCAGATGAAAGGTGCAAGAATATTCTTGAAGATTGAACTCATTTCAAGCTACCATTAGGTGAGAATTAAAGAAGAAGATATCAACAAGACAACATTTAGAACAAGGTATGGCCATTATGAGTTTGTAGTGGTGTCATTTGGGTTGTCAAATGCATGAGTTGTCTTCATGTGTTTGATGAATGGTATTTTCATAAATTACTTGGATATTTTTTTCATTGTCTTATTGGATGACATACGTATCTACTATAAGTCTGAAAAAAGAGCATGAGCAACACCTAAGGATGGTACTACAAGTGTTAAGGGAGCATAAACTATATGTAAAGTTGAGAAAGTTCTCATTTTATCATAATCATATCCATTATGTGGGCCATATTATTTCATAGGAAGGGATAGCAGTTGACCCAAAAAAAATTAAGGCAACCGGAGAATGGCTAGAACCTAGGAATGTTGCAGAGGTTAGATAATTCATGGAACTTGCATGATATTATAGAAGATTTATTGAAGGATTTTCAAATATTGCACACCCAATTACTTATTTGCAAAAGGAGGGTGTAAAGTTTGAATGGACTTTTGAATGTTAATAAATTTTTCATCATTTGAAAGATTTGTTAAAAAGTGCACCAATACTAAATATTGTTAATCCAAACGAATACTTCGTAGTATGCACAAATGTATGAAAAGGAAGGCTTGGTGGAGTGATCCAAAATGGATCCAGGGAGGCCTAAAAATCAAAGTTATCGGAATCAGAAGAAATCAATTCCATTGTGTTCGTCTCATCGCACTGATTCCGGCCATATACTTTTTTTCACAAATGGACATCGTATGAGAAGTTATCGCATTCTGATTGATTTCCCAAATATGCAAAAAGTCAAACTGGTCAAAATCAACATGTCGTATTGTTGACGTCAGCAGTACAAGTGATGTCATCATGACATCATGATGATGTCAACAGGGACACGTGGCAGTGTGAGGAGGTGACATGTGTCACTTAGTTTTGGCATTTTCGGACTGAGTTGGACTAGTACGAAATTGAAACGTGGCAGTGTACAGATGACGCGTGGTAGTCCATACATGATGTGGCCCAATGACAAGATGACACGTGGTAGTATAGACACCAAGTGGTTTTACAGACGTTGATGTGGAAAGTTGACTGGGTTGTACGAAAGCTGATGTGGCAGGTTGACTAGGTAGTACAGATGCTGATGTGGCAACTGACTAGGCAGGTGACTTGGAAATATGGATGTTGACATGGAACGACACATGGTTGTATGGTAGGTGACATGGTAGGTGGTTGGATTGTTGACCGTGTTGTTGACTAGATCATGCAGTCCAATCATACGATGACACATGGCCCAATCAGAGAGCACCACGTGGCAACCCGAATTTAGCCAATGTTGGCTAGACCAAAAAAGTTTGTTACCTGCAGGAATTGAACACCCGACCTCCACCTGCACAAGCTATTCGCAACCACCGATGGACCATCTGGGCTACACATTAGGACTTGACCATAATCGAGGAATAATTATTTTGAATTGACATAGTCATAGATTTGGGGATAAGCCTCGGTCAACGGGGGCCTAGCTCACGACCATGGTCTAAGGACCAAGAGCGGAGCCAAGTGTTCGGAGTGCATGGAGTGTTAAGGATCGGGCCACATGGCCATGCATGCGACCGAAGGTTGGGCTGGATCAAAGGGCTAGGGCCAGGGCCTAGCCCAGGGCCATATGTCAATGCCCATATGACTAGGAGCCCAGGAGAAAAGGGGTTGCACCCACATTATTTTCAATTTTGGGTTTTTAACTATATATTAAATATTTTTATTGATTTTTATGTTGTTTTTGGTGGATTTTTCCCAAAATTGAGGATCTTGAGCCCTTTTTTAGGCCAGATCTTGGGAGGAAGTTGGGAGGAGGATACCAACTCAATATATATATAAAACATGGGTACTTAGCAACATTAATGAGGCTCATATTGGCATAATGATGATGATTTTATGAATCTTGAAGCCATTTTTATGTAGGGAAGCCATTGAAGAAGCAAACTTTTTGTGCCAATTTCGGGAGCTACGCTCAACCTTTTTTAGTGTTGTTAGTTGTGTTGGATTCTTGAGGTCAAGTAGAACACAACCAAACCAATTTGTAATCCTTTTGACACTTTTTGATGTACTTTTAAATCATTGAAGAGAAATAAGAAAACCTCACCCACTAAGACAAAGGCTTGGAGACGTAGGAAATCTTGTCGAACTCCGTTAACAACTTTGTTGTTATGGTTTGTTGTTCTTTGTGCTTATATTATGATCTACATTTACTTATGATCGCTTCTATAATATCTCATTAAGTTCTTCTTATTTCATTAATTACTAATTGGTAATTAAACACATACTTAAAACTTAACCAAGTCTTTAAAGATCAATTTCAGATCAAGAGGTATCATAGTAGGTTGATAGTTGGTTGTTTGAGTTTGCATGATTACCAGGGAAAATTTGAGTCATGGTGAAGGTGAGCTTGTAGAAGGGGATCCTGAGATTGGATTGAGAAAGAGGACTTCTCAAAGTGAGGAGATGGCATCGGAAGAAGGAATGTCTCAAAATGAGATAGAGTGGCAAAATACTTTATTCGCCATGTCTGAGATGGTAAAGGTCTTATATGAGGATTACTTAAAATGGAAGAGGCCTTTCCAAGGGGAATATTCCAAATAAGACAAAAGTAAAGGAAGAGAGGATCCTCCTAAACCTCCTCCTTCACCTACTTCAACTCCTTCTTCTCCATCATCTTCTTCTTCTTCAAGTACAAGTTCAAAATCCATCGCAAGAAAACATTCCCATAAACATAAACATGATATGCCTTTACTTAAGCTTGATGTGAAATTTGAATTGCCCATGTATGATGGTAAATTCAATGTTGAGAGGCTTGATAACTGGGTTAGACAGATGGAATTTTATTGTAGTGTGAAACAAATCAAAGATGAGGCAACTCAAATCAAGTTGGCATCACTTTGTCTTGCAGACACAACAATCATCTAGTAGCAAAGTAAGTTGCAAAATGGTACACAACAAGTTGGTAATGTATTTCCATCATGGCAAGATTTTGTTTTTGCACTTAGAAAAAAAATTATATCCTTTGGGTTATAAAGAGAAGGCTTTAATTGAATGGAAAAGTCTTAAACTAAGAAAGGGACAATCAGTGCAAGAATACACAGATGAATTTCGTAAGATGGCATTAATGTTATATATTCCATTACATACCCAAGAAACTCTTATGAAGTATATAAGAGGTTTGCCTACACATATTCGTAACATTGTATTTATGTTTGGACCTACTAATATTGATGAGGTTTGTGTTCAAGAAACATACATTGAAGAAGGGAAAATAGGAGTTGGTGTATCAGGGGAATCACCTTCAAGGAAAGAGTACAAAAGAAAGGGGAATGGAAAGAAAACAAATTCAATGACAAGAAAGGAAGAGAAGCTCTCTTACAATCATTGCAAGAAATAAGGGAATGATAATGACCATTGTTGGCAATTGCACCCATAGAAGAGACCAAAGTGGTTCAAAGAAAGGAAAGGGAGGCAAACAGTTGCAACAACAACATGACCAACAGAATTGGGATATGATTCAGGTGATGAGACTAAAATCACAACAGTTGGTTTGACAGGTAAAATTGGTGATGGATATGATTCTAGAATTAAGTTGTTTCACATAAGGGTGATAATGAAAAATACTAGGATCAATACATTGATAGATAGTGGATCTCAATCTAACTTGATTTCAGAGGAAGTGGTTAAAAAATTGGGATTAAACACTAAGATTCATCATAAACCTTACTCACTTAAATGGATAAGAAACAATCATAAATTGCACATAACAAAGCAATGCACTTTAAAGTTTACAATTTCATCAAAGTTTGTAGATGAGGTAACATGTAATGTGGTTCCACTCAATGAATGTGCAATGGTCTTAGGAAGCCCTTATTTGTATGACCGCAAAGCAATCTTCTACAGGGAACAGACTCAATATCACTTAACTAAATAAGGCAATGAATATGGTGTACATGCTCATCACTTAAAAGGCATCTTATGCAAGCAACACACCTATAATTGTGCCAAGTAAAGAAATTGATCTTAATCATGAACATGAGATGGTTGTAGAATGGAAGTTCAATCATACTTTTATTCAAGATAAGCTAATGTCGTGCAAGCACATCAAACATATTAGCTCATTTGCAGTCATATTTTTTATGTTATCGTTGCTAATATTTTCAACATGGATGGTAGTGGCTTCAGTAAGATATGAAAGAGTACAAGTGGCTAACAATATGTTGTCAGTTTTCATGGTTGTTTTGCAATTGATTATTATGAGAAAGGTGCACAAGACAGATTTTAAAGACAAAGGACAAGTGGGGTGTACTATCCCGCACTTGATGACTGGTTAATACCCTTTTGGAGGACCAAAAGATCTTAGTGGGGAGGCATGATCCAAAATGGATCCAGTAAGGCCTAAAAATCAAATTTCTCAAAATTGGATGAAACCAATGCCATTGTGTCTGGCTTGTCGCGTTGATTTCTTCCATATACATTTTTTCGCAAATGGACATTGTATGAGAAAGTTATTGCATTTTGATTGATTTCCCAACAAGGATGATTTTAAGGATGGAAATTTATTTTAAAATGTAGAAACCTTGGCAAATCTTACTAATCCTTCATATGCCAACTATAAAATGTTTGGTGATATTTTTGTAAAAATATTCAAATTTCGAAGGATTTTATATAGTTTGTATAAAATTTTGGTGATTTTTAAGGTAAAGTAATTTTATCCAATAGAATTTGGGCTAATTATTTTTAGAATAGCGAATCTTTTTTGGGGAAAAAACTTGGAAAATTAGCCCATGAGAAAAATTTAGCCCCTAAAATCATCCTTGTAAATTCCCAAACATGCGAAAAGTCAAATTGGTCAAAGTCGGCAAGACGTACTGCTAATGTCAATAGTACGACATGTGATGGAATGATGACGTCAATAGGGACACATGGCAACACGAGGAGGTGACATGTGTCACTCAGTTTTATCATTTTCGGGTTGAGTTGGACTAGTACATAATTAACATGTGGTAGTGTATGGATGACACATGGCAATTCGTACATGACGTGGCCCAATGACAGGCTGGCATGTGGCAGTACGAACGATAGGTGGTTATACGGATGTTGACGTGGCAGGGTGACTAGGTTGTATGGAAGTTGATGTGATAGGGTGACTGGGCAGTATGGATGTTGACGTGGTCCTTGACTGGGTAGGTGACTTGGCAATACCGATGTTGATATGGCACGACACGTGGTTGTATGACAGATGACATGGAATATTGGCGCAGACACCGACCCTATTGACCCTCGGGTCGACAATTCGCTACAGGATCGCTCTACTTCCTCTCCTTGAGTCAAATTGACTCTTTGATTCCTCTTCGAGGAATCCAACAAACACAAAATGATGCTTCTCCACAGGTCCTTACGAATTGAGCTCACGCGATCGAACACGAAGCCTCAATTCCTGCCTCCTTTTGACCAAACGATGTGGTCATGTTTCTCACGATTTTGGGACCTCGAAGCTCGCGACTTCGCGAATTCTCCTCCCAAATATTCAACTCTTCACCTTCCAAGACCCAAACTCCCGATGTGACTAAGTGCTTGTCACAACTCGCTACTCACGAGTTCGTGAGTCGAAACTCCCAACACTTGCTCCCAAAACTCGCGATACCCAAAATGTCGATACAGGCAGGCTCCTTTTCTTGTCAGCACCCTCCACGTGTGACCACTAGCTAGGCCTAACTCTATCACTTTTCATTTCTCGTCGTTTCATGAGTTTCAATGTCGAACTCCTGGCTCTTACCTCGTGAATCCCCGAGACACGAGGGGTCAACGGGGTATTGACTTCTTTCAACAGACGACACGCGTCCACTCGTCTCTTCCACAGGCTCACCTCGCGATTCTACCACATGTCCCTCGTGCTATCTTCACACTTCACGATTTTGCTCCTCAAGCAATGTCTCTTTGGTATCCCCAACACCCGAAGTGTCGAGATCTTGAACTTGTCAGCAACCTACTCGTGACTTTGGGAATTTTGGGACGGAAGTCTCAACCTTCTATCCTCTGAAACGTCGAACCCTGATACACATCATTGATAGTTGGCCCCACACACACGTTTCTTCTCCCCTTCGGGACTTCGCCTTTCGTGAATCCAAATGATGAAGTTTCGGTTTTTCCACCCACGAAACCCTGAAATGGAATTTCGCAAGTAGATCCAACGATCCTCATTGGCGTGAATCTACGACCCTCTCTCTCCTGAGCTTCCGCTTGCAGAAAATGACCACCGTAACCTCCTTGCTCCTCTGCAAGATCTGACGGCTCACGGGATTTCGCGAATTCCCCACAGAGAATTCCGATTGTCCGTTCTCCCTTCTAGGAACTTCTGCAAATTTGATAAAGTGGTTTTCCTCGGAACTTAACCGCTTGCAACACAACCTTGTGACGCCTCCTTTCAACACCTCAAGGCATCAACCTTTTGTTTTTTTCTTCGACAACTGCAAAGACTCTATCCCTCCTGAGCTTTCTCCAACTCCGAGTCTTAAAGAAGACTCCTTCACGCACTCCTTACAGCAAATCCTTCAATTACTTCAAAGAATTGAAGTCCTTCGACTCCGCGCACTCCCTGCGGCAGTAGTCCTTCAACAATCTCTCAGGTTTGCAAACTCTAAGACTTTACTCAGCCTACGCATGCCTTGCACGACTCCTGTTCCCAACTTGCACTTCTGCGAGAACGAGAACAATTGTTAATCCTCCTAAGATTTCAGAGATAAAACTCTGAACTCTTGTCAATGCACTCCTTGTGGACAACTTCACTGCACTCCTTGTAGGAACTCTTTCTCAGATAGAGAAACAATTAAAAATCATTCCTTACTTTCTCTCAGACTTCAAACACAAAGCATGAAATCATATACACAGCATATAAAGCAAATGTATAACAGAAAGTAAACATCCATGAGCATAACATTCAACAATTCATACACAGAGAATATCACAACACCATGAATCTGAATCAAATCTTTTTGTATTAATCCAGAACTTCTGTACATGGAATTCTTCTACATAGCTCTCTGCTTCTTCTTTTCTCTATGCTCAATCTTCACACTAATAATACAACTATACAATGAGGGTGTCTATATCTCGTTTCCCTCTTGCGCTCTAACTGTCTAATCTAAGCATTAAATTCTATCTACCTACATTCATTACACATAAAGGCTCCTATCTACTATGGATGAGAGCGGATCGCTCAAGGTCCTTTTACAATAATACAAGCATGCCTCCACTTAATGACTTCATTAATATTCCAAAACATTTTCAAAAAATGTTCTCGGTGCTTTTCCAGTTGTCTCTTATCTCCGCGCTGGCTCGCTGCTGGCTATTCTTGCACGCCCTTACGATGCTCCTGCATCATACTCCCTCACTTGAAAATTTTCATGGGCTCTTGTCCATGAGTTCGTGCATGGTCTTCCCATGCTTCTATATTTCGGCTTCATTCTCCCAGCTAGCATCTTCAACTGGATGGCCCTTCCACTTGACAAGTATTCAAAGTATTGCTTTTGCCTGGTCCTCTTACCAACTCTTTTTTCCAGTATGTGCTCCATCTGCGGCTTTTCTGCAACTGGCATTTGTTTTGTCCACTGAACCTCTGGCTGTTCATTTCCTGCTTCTGCTTCCTCAGCTTTATAAGGGTACAAATCTGAGACATTGAATATCAGAGAAATTTCGATCCCATCAGGCAATTCAATATCATATGCATTCGCCCCAAATTTCTTCAAGACCTTACATGGTCCGATCTTCTTCATCTTGAGTTTATGATATGTTCCCCTCGGGAACCTTTCCTTTCTCAAATGTGCAAGGATCAAATCACCAACTTCAAACTGAATTTCTCTCCTACGTTGATTTGCCCTGCATTTATATTCTTGGCTTGAATGTTGCAATTGCTCCTTCACCTGGCTATGAAGCTCCTTCATTGCTTCTGCGAAATCCTTTGCACTAGCACTCCTAGTTACATTATGTTCTGAATATCTCAGTTTAGAAACTCTTCTTGGTTGTATCCCATAAACAATTTGAAATGGACTCTGCCATGTGCTCCTGTTGATTGAATCATCATAAGCAAATTCTGCTTGTGGCAGAATATTGTCCCACTGATTGTGGTGCTCTATCACCAAACTCCTCAACAAGTCTCCCAAGCTCCTATTCACAGCTTATGTCTGTCCATTCATCTAAGGATGATAAGCTGAACTGAACGACAAGTTTGTCCCCAAATTTTTCCATAAGGTTCTCCAGAATTTTCCTACGAACTTAGTGTCTCGATCCGAAACTATGCTTCTTGGCAAGCCGTGAAGTCGAATGACTTCTTTGAAAAACAGGTTCACAATGTGAGTTGCGTCACTGGTTTTCTGACATGGAATGAATGTGCCATTTTGGAAAATCTATCCACCACCACAAAGATTGAATCAAACCCTCTTTGTGTTCTTGGCAACCCCAATATGAAGTCCATGCTAACTGCGTCCCACGGCCTCTCAGGTATGGGCAATGGTTGATAAAAACTTGCATTCTACCTCTTTCCTTTTGAATGTTGACAAATTCTACATCTGTTCACAAATATTTTGACGTCTACTCACATTCTTGGCCAAAAATATGACTCATTCAACTTTGTGAACGTCTTGTCATGACTGAAATGTCTGACCAATCCTCCATTGTGTTTCTCCTTAAGCAAATTCTCCCTCATGGAGAATTTTGGAATACAAAGTTGATTACCTTTAAACAGTAATCCTTCCTGGATCATGTATTCTTCCCATTGGCTTCTATCCCTGAGAATTGGATTCTCAACTGCTTCATACGCCTCTTTAAAATCTGGATCATCTCTATACATGTTCCTGAGATCATCAAAACCCAATGTTTTGACTCTGAACTCCTGCAATAGAAAACATTTCCTGCTCAAAGCATCAGCAACTTTGTTAGCAGTTCCAGAAATATGCTTAGTTACAAAAGTAAAGTTCTACATGTATTCAACCCATTTAACATGTCTTTGATTCAACTTCTCCTGTTGAGTCACAAATTGCAAAGCATGATTGTCACTGTATAAGACAAACTCCTTCGGAATCAAATAGTGTCTCCACTTCTTCAATGCTTGAATAATAGCATAGAAATCCTTTTCATATGTGGAGTACTTCACTTTCTCTTTGTTTAGCTTCTCGCTGAAGTATGCTATCGGCCTGTCTTCTTGGCTCAAGACTGCCCCTATTGCAAATCCACTTGTATCACATTTTACCTGGAATGTATTTTTAAAATCCGACAACACCACAATTGGTTGTTCCATGATTTTCTTCTTCAACAAATTGAATCTTTTCTCAGCCTCTTCCGTCCAATGAAAAGACTTGTGTCTCTTCTTCACTATGTCCATCATTGGTGCACTAATTCCACTAAAATTCTTGATGAATTTTCGGTAGAAACTAGCCAATCCATGAAAACTTCTCACCCCAAATATACTCTTTAGTGATGGCCAATTCTTAATCACCTCCACCTTATCTGGATCCATCCTCAACTTATCTGTAGAAATAAAAGACCCCAAATAAATGAGCTATGTCTTCATGAATGAGGATTTCTTCATGTTTATCAGCAGCTTCTCTTGATGTAACCTCTTCATTACTGTAGCCAAATGTTTCAGATGTTCTACCTTTGTTTTACTGAAAATCAGTATGTCATCAAGATACACAATGACAAATTTTCCGATGAAATCCTTCAGGACTTCATTCATCAATCTCATGAAAGTACTCGATGCATTTGTTAAACCAAACGGCATGACAAGCCATTTGTATAACCCTTCATTGGTTTTGAATGTTGTCTTCCATTCGTCACCTTCTCTCATATGAATCTGATGATATCCACTCTTCAAGTCAATCTTCGAAAAAAAATTGGCCCCACTCAAGCAATCCATCAGATCATCCATCCTTGGCAATGGAAATCTGTACCTGATGGTAATCTTGTTAATTTCTCTCGAGTAAGTACACATCCTCCAGCCTCTGTCTTTCTTCAAACTGAGCACTGTCGGAACAACACATGGACTCAAGCTTTCTCTGACCAAACCTTTGTCCAACAATTCCTGGACTTGTCTTTTGACCTCTTCATTCTCCTGCGGCATCAATCTATACGCTGCTTTGTTTGGTAAACTAGCTCTCGGTATGAGATCAATTTGATGACTTATACTTATAATCGGTGGCAACGAACAAGGTAGTTCATCCACTACTATGTCAGCGAACTCTTCCAGCAGTTCCTAAACCTCTTCTGGTAAATCATCTACCCTTGTGCTGGTTAAAACAATCTTTTGGCTTCCTGACCACAATGAATTGTGGTTCCTCCTTCTTCTTAACCTCTGTAAGAAGTTCCTTCCCACTCATGAGAAGTACAGTGTTGTTTACTTCAGGTTTCACCTCCTTATTTTTGATTGGCAACAACATGTGAGTTCTCCCATTCCTCTCTAGGGTGTATGTGTTCATTCTCCCGTCATGAATCAAATTCTTGTCATATTGCCACGGTCTACCCAGCAATAGATGACAAACATCCATAGGAATAACATCACAAAGTATTTCATATTTATACCCTCCTATTTTAAACTTAACTAAACATTGCTTAGTGACATTTACCTAATGTCCTTTTTGCAACCACGAAACTATGTATGGGTTTGGATGATCAATCGTCTCCAGCTCCAACTTTTCTACCATCTCTGTTGAAACGAGATTATCCATGCTACCACTGTCTACAATAACTTTACATTTCCAGTCTTTGGTTTTGCACGTAGTCCGAAAAATTCTGTTTCTTTGGACTGAACTCTCCACCTCCTTCTCTGGTGTCAAAAGAGCTTTTCGCATCATCAATGATCTTCCACCTTCAGCATCCTCTACCTCAACATTTCACCTTTGTGCTTCGGCAATGTGAGTCTCTCCTTATTCTTTCTTCTTGTCTGGACATTCATAAGACTTGTGTCCGACCTTTCCGCACATGAAGCATGTTATCACTCCACCTCTTCCTCTTCCTCTACCTCTAGTACGAGGAAAAATGTTGTTATCAGCATACTCTCCTTTCTGATCAGCATAATGCCTTCTATGTCCAGCATATTTCCCTTTCTATGAGTTTCCACCTCTCTCAATCTGAGGTTTCTTCCATTCTTCCTTAGGCTTCTGAGTTCTATCTTGGACGACTGATTTTCCCCTGGGCTGATTTCTGCCTCAGCCTCTTTGACCTTGTTTTCAGCTCAGCTTCTCTTCCGCCTTTAGAGCCATTTGATAAGAATCTTCCACCGTTCGGATGGTCATCATGCTCATCTCATCTTGAATTCTGTATCTCAGGCCATTCATATACCTGACAACCTTTTCATCATTACTTTCACGATGACCTGCTCCGATGTTCAGCCTGTAGAACTCTTCAGGGTATTCCTTCACTGTCATCAGCTTCTATCTCAAGTTTTGCATCCTTCGAAACAGAGTAATTTGTTAATCTATGGGAATGAATTTCGCTTTCATCTTTGCAATCATCCTATCGCAACTCTTGTTTTTCTTCTTACCTTGGCAGCGTTTGTCAGTTTGTAGTTCATCCCACCACAATGTTGCATGTCCTTTAAGTATCGTGACAACATTTTTTACCTTCTTGTCTTCTTCGACATCTTTATAGTCAAAATATGTGTCCAAATCTCTAATCCAGTCTAGAATCTCTTTAGCATTCAAGTTTCCCTCATAAACTAAAATGTCCATTTTGGCTCTTGCACTCATTCTTGCAATAGCTCTAATCAAGCGTTCATGTGTTGCATCTTCTATTGTAACTTCTTCTTCTCCATGTCCAGCTTCATCTTTGATTTCAAACTCACTGACATCTCCAATATCATCTATGTGCCTTTGTTTTATTTCCACATCCATGAGTCTGGCGCGAATGTCATGTAGATCTCTTTCCACTTTTGGATTCTACACCTGCCTACCTCTTTCTCTTGAAACCTCCCTATCCTCTGGCGGATCGGGTGTTTGTCTGTCTTTTCTCCTCGGTGGCATGGTTGAAATTCCTTCTCACTTTTCCTGCCTAAAATATACAAACAAGAATCAGGCTCTGATACCAGATGACGCAGACGCCGACCCTATCGGCCCTCGGGTTGACAATCTGCTACAGGATCGCTCTACTTCCTCTCCTTGAGTCGGATTGACTCTTTGATTCCTCTTCGAGGAATCCAACAAACACAAAATGATGTTTCTCCACAGGTCCTTATGAATTGAGCTCACACGATCGAACACGAAGCCTCAATTCCCGCCTCCTTTTGACCAAATGATGTGATCGTGTTTCTCACGATTTTAGGACCTCGGAGTTCGCAACTTCGCGACTTCTCCTCCCAAATATTTAACTCTTCACCTTCCGAGACCCAAACTCCTGATGTGCCTAAGTGCTTGTCACAACTCACCACTCGTGAGTTTGTGAGTCGAAACTCCCAACTCTTGCTCCCAAAACTCGCGATACCTGAAATGCTGATATGGGCATGCTCCCTCTCTTGTCAGCGCCCTCTGCGCATGACCACCAGCTAGGCCTAACTCTAGCACTTTTTGCTTCTCGCCTCTTTGTGAGTTTCTATGTCGAACTCCTGGCTCTTACCTCACGAATCCTCGAGACACGAGGGGTCAACAGGGTATTGACTTCTTTCAACATATGACATGCGTCCACTCATCTCTTTCACGGGTTCACCTCGTGATTCTACCACGTGTCCCTCGTGCTATCTTCGCACTTCATGATTTCTCTCCTCAAGCGATGTCTCCTTGGTATCCCCAACACCTGAAGTGCCGAGATCCTGAACTCATCAGCAACCTTATCGCAACTCACGACTTCGGGACTTTTGGGACGGAAGTCTCAACCTTCTATCCTCCGAAATGTTGAACCCCGATACATGTCACCGATAGTTGGCCCCACACACACGTTTCTTCGCCCCTTTGGGACTTCGCCTTTCGCGAATCCAAATGACGAAGTTTCGGTTTTTCCACCCACGAAACCCCGAAATCGAATTTCACGAGTAGATCCAACGTTCCTCGTTGGCATGAATCTACGGCCCTCTCTCTCCTGAGCTTCCTCTTGCAGAAAACGACCACCGTAACCTCCTTGATCCTCTGCAAGATCTGATGGCTCACGGAATTTCACAAATTCCCCACGGAGAATTCTGACCATCTGTTCTCCCTTCTGAGAACTTCTACAAATTTGATAAAGTGGTTTGCCTTGGAACTTAACCGCCTGCAACACAACCTTGTGACACCTCCTTTCAACACCTCAAGGCATCAACCTTCTGTGCTTTTCTTCGACAATTGTGAAGACTCTATCCCTCCTGAGATTTATCCAACTCTGAGTCTTAAAGAAGACTCCTGCACACACTCCTTGCGGCAAATCCTTCAATTACTTCAAAGAATTGAAGTCCTTCGACTCTGCGCACTCCCTGCGGTAGTAGTCATTCAACAATCTCTCAGGTTCACAAACTCTGAGACTTTACTCAGCCTACGCATGTCTTGCACAACTCTTGTGCCCAACTTGCACTTCTGCGAGAATGAGAACAATTGTTAACCCTCCTGAGCTTTCAGAGATAAAACTCTGAACTCTTGTCAACGCACTCCTTGCGGACAACTTCACTACACTCCTTGTAGGAACTCTTGCTCAGATAGAGAAACAATTGAAACTCATTCCTTAATTTCTCTCAGACTTCGAACACAAAGAATGAAATCATATACACAACATATAAAGAAAATGTATAACAGAAAGTAAACATCCATGAGCATAACATTCAACAATGCATACACAGAGAATATCACAACACCATGAATCTGAATCAAAGCTTTTTGTATTAATCCAGAACTTTTGTACATGGAATTCTTCTACACAACTCTCTGCTTCTTCTTTTCTCTATGCTCAATCTTCACACTAATAATACAACTATACAATGAGGGTGTCTATATCCTGTTTCCCTCTTGCGCTCTAACTGTCTAATCTAAGCATTAAATTCTATCTACCTACATTCATTACACATAAAGGCTCCTATCTAATATGGACGAGAGCGGATCGCTCAAGGTCCTTTTACAATAATACAAGCATGCCTCCACTTAATGACTTCATTAATATTTCAAAACATTTTCAAAAAATGTGCTCGGTGCTTTTCTAGTTGTATCTTATCTCCGCGCTGGCTCGCTGTTGGCTATGCTTGCACACCCTTACGATGCTCCTACATCACAGATGACTAGATTGTTGACTGTTTTGGTGATTGGATCGTACGATCCAATCATAGGGTGACATGTGGCCCAATCAGAGGGTGCCATGTGGAACCCTAGATTTAGCCAATGTTGGCTAGAACAAAAACCTGTGTTACCCATGGGAATTGAACACCCGACCTCCACATGCACAAGATCTTTGTAACCGCCGGCGGACTGTCTGGGCTACACATTGGGACATAACCATAATCGAGGAATAATTCTCTTGAATTGACATAGCCGAAGATTCGGGGATAAACCTCGATCGACGAGGGGCTAGCCCGCAACTAGGAGCAAAACCAATTGTTTGGAGCATGTGGAGTGTTAAGGATCAGGCCACATGGCCATGCATGCGACCAGAGGTTGGGCTGGATCATAGGGCTATGGCCAGCGCCTAGCCTAGGGCCATATGGCAGTGCCCATATAACAAGGAGCCCTGGAGAAAAGGGGTTGTGCCCACATTATTTGCAATTTTGGGTTTTTAACTATATACTAAAGATTTTTATTGATTTTTATGTTGTTTTTGGTAGATTTTGCCCAAAATTGAGGATCTAGAGCCTTTTTTGAGGCCAAATCTTGGGAGGAGGATACCAAATCAAAATCAATATAAACCAGGGGTTCTTAGTAGCATTAAGGAGGTTCATATTGGAAGAATGATGATGATTTTATGAAGCTTGAAGCCATTTTTATGTAGGGAAGCCATTGAAGAAGTGAACTTTGTGGGTCTATTATGAGAGCTACGCTCAACCTTTTTTAGTGCCGTCAGTTGTGTTGGATTCTTGAGGTCGAGCAGGACATAGCCATATTATTTTGTAATCCTTTTAACAATTTTCTGATGTACTTTTGAAGCATTGAAGAGAAATAAGAAGGCCTCACCCACTAAGACAAAGGCCTAGAGACATAGGCAATCTTGTCGAACTCCGTTAACAACTTTGTTGTTATTTGTGGTTATATTATGATTTGCATTTCCTTATGATGGCTTCTATAATATCCCATTAAGTTCTTCTTATTTCATTAATTCCTAATGGGTAATTGAACACATGCTTAAAACTTAACCAAGTCTTTAAAGATCAATTTTGGATCATGGAGTCCTTACCCAAAATGGGCATGTGATAGGTTATGATTTAAGGAAATTGAAGGAGGGTGAGAGGCACTATGCCACACATGATTTAGATTTGGAAATCATAGTTCATGCCTTAAATATGTGGAGACATTATCTTATGGGGAAAATATTTTAGCTAAGAGCATACCACAATGATCTGAAATATTTATTTGGACAACCAACATTAAATGTTAGACAAATAAGATGGTTGGAATTCCTTAGTGAATATGATTTTGAAATCAATAATATCAAAAGAAAAGAGAAAAAAGTGGTTGATTCACTCAGTGAGAGGGTGTATTAGATGCAAGCTACAACCATTAGCATGTACAAATATGATTTAAAAGACAAAATTTTAGAAGCTACAAAATTAGATTAGCATTATTTGCAAGCAAAGAAACATTACAAGAAGTCAATTTTCAACAGAAATTTAAATATTATGAGCTTAGAGAGGATGGATTCATCATGTAGAGGGGAAAGGTATATGTGCTTAAATCTTAGGAGCTAAAAAACAAAATGTTGAGACAAATGCACAATGTATCTTATGTTGGGAACCTAGGATATCAAAAAACAATTACAGCTATAAGAAGCCAATATTTTTGGCTAGGTATGAAGAAAAAGGTGGTTCATTATATAGCCATATGTCTAGAATGTTATAATGTAAAGGTTGAACATTAACATTCAGCTAGATTGTTACAACCATTACCCATTCCTAAGTGGAAATGGGAAGTTGGTACAATTGATTTTATAACCAAACTACCCAGAACAATGTAGCAACATGACTTCATCGTGGTAATCGTGGATAAATTAACTAAGGCTTCCCATTTTATTCCAATGAAACTAACTCACAAAGAATCCAACATTGTTGAGATTTACATGAGTCAAATTTTCAAGTTGCATGGTGTGCCTAAGGCAATTATTTCTAACAATTCTCCCATATTTACATCAAATTTTTGGAAAGGATTGTTAAAAGGATCCAGGACGAATTTGAATTTTAGCATAGCATATTAATTAGAGTCATATGAGAAAATAGAGAGATTCAATCAACTGATTGAGGATATGTTGAGGGTGCATGTGATGGATAAGCCATCAAAATGAGAATATTTTCTACATTTAGTTGAATTTTCTTATAATAATGGGTATTAGGAATCTTTGAAGATGATCATGTTTGAAGCATTGTACGAAAGAAAATGCAACACTCCAGTATGTTGGGACAACCTAGGAGATAGAGTAGTTTTTGGGCTCGAGTTGCTTAAAGAAATGGAATAAAAATGATAAATATTAAGAAAAAATTGAAGGCTACATAGGACAAGGAGAAAATTTATGCAAACAAAGGTAGAACACACAGATAATTTAGAGTGGGCGAGCATGTCTTCTTGAAAGTGAAATATAGAAAGAGTTTATTGAGATTGGGAAGCTTCCCAAATCTTGCAACAAGTTATTGTGAACCATTTGAAATCTTGGAGAGGATTGGTCCTATTGCATACATGCTTGCACTACCTACATCCATGTGTATTCATAATGTGTTCCATTTGTCTTTTCTTAAAAAGTATGTGCCTGATGTTAATCATGTAATTGATTGGAATGTGATCCAAGTGTAGCATGAGGGTGTCTTCCAATTCTAGTCATTGTGCATATTGGATAGGAAGGTCAAGGTTCTCTGGAATCGAGCCATCAAGCTAGTAAAGGTATAGTAGACCTACTATGGTCCATAGGACACAACATGGGAGCATGAGGATGCCATGTGGGAAGAGTATTCTCATCTCGTTGGAGATTTATAAAGAATTTTGATTGTACATGTGTATATAATGCACTAAGGATAGTGCATAAATAAGGGGAAGGGAAATGTAATACCCCAAGTTGTAAAAGTGTCTATGCACATATCTTTTATAGGTTGGTGAGCCGGGATGGGTTTTTTTTGGCGAGAGTGCCTCTATATATATGTTTTGGGCCATAGTTCTTGTGTGATATTAGGTCGTTGTGCTTGTATGCTAAAATTCTAATGAACCTGCCATTGTAAATTGTAATCATACTCAAATATATTAATAAAGTACATCATTGTTGCAAACGAAGCTAGGAGAAAGAGTTGAGTAGATAGGGCTCCACAAGAGGGAAATGGGGATATGATTTGAGGAAAAGGGGCTAAGTCAATTGATCTAAAAATGAAGAAGACTTGTGTTCTTGAAAATATTTGCAAGTTAAATTTTATGTGTTATAATGAAAATGGATCAACTTTGCAACACAACTTTAATAGGATTTACTCATTCAAGATGCATATAAATAGCAGCAAAAACAGTGAACAAAAAACACATAACACAGCAAATGATAAAGGAGTTCACCCCTCTCTTGGGCTACATCTCCTGGTCCAGCTTCCAATGGATCATTTGTATTATTTGCTCAAAGTGCTAAAAAATGTGCTTTACAATGTTCAAAATGACAAATAGACTGCTCCAATGGCTTCAGAACATCCAAAAACCCCTAGCTGGGCTTTTTTGACACCTCATTTGGCCAAAAATTGAAGAAGATAGGCTTCCTGGAAGTCCCCCCCTTCAAACTTGTTGTCTTTGCATCTACAAAACGCACCCTTGTTGGCTCAACCTAGCCCACACGCATATTTAAGCATAAAAACTTAGCACCAGATGAAACCGTGCGAACCGTGCAAACTGTAGGATAGTTATGGGTGCACCTAGCCCCTAACCGTCAAGGGCAAGGTCGTATGACCCATGTGACCGCGCACAAGTATAAACATAGTCTCCCGTTCCACAAGCCAATGGTCAAAGGACAAATGGCGGGTCGTTTGTATAACCGTTGGAACCAAAACAAAACACAACCGCGCGCGTGCACCGAATGGTATGGCATTGGGTCATATGTTAACACAATGTGCGACCAAGGGCTGGGGCTAAGCCCCAGCCCGATCGCGCCCCAACTATACACATATGCAAACATATATAAATATTTTTCCATATATATAACAAGGAACAACCAGTGGCGCACTGGTTGGCAGCTCTTCCCAAGTCTCTCCCCCCTGCCCGAAGGTCGCGGGGTCGACTCCGGCCAATGACATAATTTTAAACCAATGTATATATGACACATGGCGACCATTGACTGGGCCACATGTCATCATCCCGTTCACTGCAAACATGCCATGTCACATGCCAACTATCCAAATAACTACATACCACGTGTCATACGGCCTGCCACATCATCATCTGTATGGACTGTATAGTCAGCACCCCTTTTTTTGCATGTTTGTCATTTTGAACAAAACGTGATGTCTCTCTCTCCCGACGTCCGTTTGAACCCAAACAAGTTGTGTTGGGTTCATAACACCAGGGCCTACATTCTCGTTCGATTTGAAGCGATTTCAAGAACTTTGAAGTTTTGAGAAAAATTCGATCCCCTGGATCACACCTCCCCATTAGAAAGCTTTTGGACCTCCAAAAGACTATTTTCAGTCTATCTGAAGATGAGGGTAAATCTCCCTCACCTTTCCAACCTCAATCCACTTGGATTTTCTTGGATTTTTACCTTTAAGACCAACTTGAAGATACTCCACATTTCCTCGTTTTGAAGTTCGCATTCTCCTGTCATGGATGGTGTCTTCATGCAGTTCTGTAAGATATTCTGGGGAAAAATCATCTATAGAAGGAATCTGAACATGCTCTCCTTGATCATCAATCAAAGGAGGCTCATACAATTTCAAATTCTCAACATTAACAACTACATACATTTGCATATAAGGAGGCAAATCTAAACGAAAGGCATTGTTACCAATCTTGTCGATAATATTGAAAGGACCATATAAAATCGGTTTCAATTTTTTACCTTCTCCTTTAAGCCTCTCCTTACTGATGTAAAGCCAAACTTCATATCCAACTTGGAAACTGTGATCAACACGATGTTTGTCATGTCTCGTCTTGTACTTGGCTTGACTCTTTTCCAACTGCTCTTGCACCATTTGATGTATTGACTAAATTTGTTCAATGAACTTTTCTGCCCTATCAATGTCATATTGACCATCAATAGCAATATCCTTCCCAAAGATAAAATCTAAAGGAGATTTGGGTAAATAGCCAAAACATGCTTCAAATGGCGACGTTTGAGTTGAAGAGTGCT
>ML800803.1:257967-312269 GCA_009831015.1 Picea engelmannii
GAAGCAAGCTGAATCTTAGTTTCATCATCTTGAATTTTTTGTATCCTACAATACACCTCAATCTGACGAATCCAATTATCTAATTTCTCAGCATTAACTTCTCCATTGTACATTGGCAATTCGAATTTAATATCAATCTTTAACGAAGGAATTTGTGAAGGAGTTTTACCATGTCCCTTTGGAGAGTTCGGAAGAGGTCTTGAATTAGTAGTAGAAGAAGAAGAAGATGGAGGTGAGGGTGGTGGAGAAGCACCATTCCCTCCATTTCCATTTGGAGTTTTATCACCACTGTCTCCCTTGTGCTTTGAAGGGTTGGAGACTTCACCTTGCAACCTTGTATTCCTTTCCATCAATATTTTCATCATCTCTCTCATTTCCATGACAGCCTTTCTGAGATATTCATCTTCTGTAGGAACATGTTCATGACTCTCTTCATGAGCCATACTTGGTGAATGCCTCCTTGAAACTCGCGGTGATGATATATGCTTCCTCCTTTAAGGATGAGAACTTGGCTCTACAAGTTGACCTTCTCTTCTTGTGAGTTTCAACCTTGTGATCATCAAAAAACAAAACACTTGCAAATAATCAAGTCTTCAAAAACCTATGCTCTGATACCAACTTGATCTAAAAATGAAGAATACTTGTATTCTTGAAAATATTTGCAAGTTAAATTTTATGTGTTAAAATGCAAATGGATCAACTTTGCAACACAAATTTAATAGGATTTACTCATTCAAGGTGCATATAAACAACAGCAAAAACAGTGAACAGAAAACACATAACACAACAAATGATAAAGGACTTCACCCCTCTCTTGGGCTATATCTCCTAGTCCAGCTTCCAATGGATCATTTGTATTATTTTCTCAAAGTGCTCAAAAATGTGCTTTACAATGTTCAAAATGCCAAATAGACTACTCCAATGGCTTCAGAACGTCCAAAAACCCCTAGCTGGGCTTTTTCGACACCTCGTTTGGCCAAAAATTGAAGAAGATAGGCTTCCTGGAAGTCCCCCCCTTCAAACTTGTTGTCTCTGCATCTACAAAACGCACCCTTGTTGGCTCAACCTAGCCCACACACATATTTAAGAATAAAAACTTAGCACTGGATTCAACCGCGCGAACTGTGCAAACTATAGGATAGTTACAGGCACACCTAGCTCCTAACCGTCAAGGGCAAGATCGTATGACCCATGTGACCGCGCGCAAGTATAAACATAGGCTCTCGTTCCACAAGACAAAGGTCAAAGGACAAATGGAGGGTCGTTTGTATAACCATTGGAACCAAAACAAAACAAAATTGCATGCGTGTGCTGAATGGTATAGCATTGGGTCATATCTTAACATAATGTGCGACCAAGGGCTGGGGCTAAGCCCCAGCCCGGTCGTGCCCCAACTATACAGATATGCAAACATATATAAATATTTTGCCACATATATAACAAGGAACAACCAGTGGCGTGCTGGTTGGTGGCTCTTCCCAAGTCTCTCCCCCTTGCCCGGAGGTCACGGGGTCGACTCCGGCCAACGACATAATTTTAAACCAATGTATATATGACACGTGGCAGCCATTGATTGGGCCACGTGTCGTCATCCCGTTCGCTGAAAACATGCCATCTCACATGCCAACTGTCCAAATAACTGCCTGCCACATGTCGTACGGCCTACCATGTGTCGTATGACCTGCCACATCAACGTCCATATGAACTGTACAATCAACACCCCTTTTTTTTGTCTATTTCTCATTTTGAACAGAACGTGATATATCTCTCTCCCGACATATGTTTGAACCCAAACGAGTTGTGTTGGGTTCGTAACGATGAGGCCTACACTCTCATTCGATTTGAAGTGATTTCGAGCACTTTGAATTTTTGAGCAAAATTTGATCCCCTAGATCATCAATGGGGCTTAAGCTAAGGGAATATAATAATATATTCCTAAAATTTGTAAGTCCTTATGTGATTATCTTATCCTAAGTTTCTAAGTGAGGGGAACGAATTACCAAGTGGGGTAAAAGGGAGTTCCTTGAGTGCCAAGTGTCCAAAAAGGAGAATGCAAATACAATGTTGGGTTTGGTGGAAAATAATTCAATTCCATCCATTATCATTCCATTCCATCATTCATTGAGATAATTGCTTGTGGGGTGAATGAAGAACTCCCAGAAATCATACTGTCTAGATTTGCAGTAGTGCGAGATCATGAAAAATCTATAGCAAAAAAGGAATATATCAAGATTTAGAATGATCATGTTGTATAGAAGATTGAAGTATTCTTCTAAGCTATCTGGCTTGTAGAATCCCTACAATGTGAATGATGTAGAGGGGGAGTCTAAGCAACATCAACTATTACAGATTAGTGAATTATTCTTTGAGCAGTCTGAAGTGTTTTGGGAAGGTAGATTCAGAATGGCTTGATGACAGAGGTGCAGTTTGTCTCATGATAGATTGGTTTATTAAGAAGCAGTTTTCATCCCCATACATACCTGTAGAGTTTGATTTGAAGATAGAGAAGTTCTAGTAGAAATTGCTTGACATGAACCAAAGATGATACATGACAGTGGATGAAAGCATATAACTCATAAAATAAGCATATTGACAGGTGAAACCATCTATTCATAAGAAGGAAATAAGTGAAAGGCACAACAAGACAGAGAGAAACCATCAAGAAGAGTTATACTATCAAGAGAAGATTGTTGGATAATTATGTCATTGATGTCAGTTCAATGAACATGACAACCCATGAAGACTTGAATTCAAGTGATGAAGAAACCTTAACATGAATTATTTTCATATACATCACTATATTACAGTAACATGAAGCACCAATGCAAAAACAACACTGGAACAGAGGAAAGAAAGCATATACAGGAAGCCCTAAATTGATCTACATGACATATTCCAAAACAAGACAAGGGAAGTGCATGAAGACAGAGAGATATTGTTCATAGAAGGTATATTGTTAGGGGGAGTCATTCTTTTCTATTGATATCAAAAGGAAAGAGAATTATCAGGAGAGAAAGATTAGAAGCATGAAGACAAGGGGAGCATCCCCAAAGAGAGTTACCCTTTTCCATTGATGTCAAAGAGGGAGAGAAAAATGAGGAGAGAAATATCAATATCATTGGTCACGGGTGGAGTATGAGTGTTGCCATCAATGCCAAAGGGGGGCATTGCTGGAAATTTAATTGTCATTGATGTCAATCCTAGAAGAAGTCTAAGAGATGGGTGTATTTGGAGAGCTGAGGAGTTGTTGTAATCTAGTTACCTTGTGACCCTGAGTATCTTGGGTGGATTGAGTGTAACATTTCTCTTTGGGTTTCCTTGGGGAAGGATGGAGCTCTAGAGGGAGAAATTGTGGTTACAAATTCCTCTGACTATGAGAATAGGGTGTGACTAGAGTCTCCTGAGAGAAACTAGATTTCATGGGGCCACAGTGCTCTAAGACTTCCTATCCATCCTATGTTGGAAGCCTTGGAACGAAAGTGGAATAGATTGAAGGAATTTTGTGAAGAGAAGGGGGTTCACTTCCTTGATGTGTGCAAGAAAAGGGGAATGATAGGTTATAGATTGGAGTCGGTGTTGGAGTTTGGTACCTTGATCTATCCTTCGTTGTGTTGCTTGATAGACCTTATTTTGGTTTAAGTAGACTTTGCCCTGGTGGAATCGTAGCCCCGACTTGGGGGTGACCTGTTGTTGAGAGTGAATGAACTATAGAGTATATGGTTGGGAGGAACATCTTAGGTCTGCATCTAGTTGTTGTTTTTCATAAAATTATAAGTGTTATTTTATGTGTTTTCATGAGGATTAATGTGTGCTTATCTATGTTTAGTTTTGATATGCTTATAACTATATGCTTGAGAATTACATGTTGTTAGGAATGCACGAGTGTTCATATTCAGAACATGATAATTCTATTGATATCATAGGCCTAGAAAGGGATCTAGGTGTGAAATTAAAGAGTATCGGAGTTAATATCATATTATTTGAGCCTTTAAGAAGGTTAGGTTAATTAATTATTGGTATCATAGATTTAATGGGATGAATTAAAGAAACTTCAAATATTTAGTATGTGACAAAATTGTGTCTTTAGTGACATATGCCCAGAAGTGAGTCCAGGGTATGTTACAATTTCCTACTTTCCTGGGATAGACATTAGGGTCAGAATGACATCTATAAAATTTGTGTTAAGAAGAAATATATACATTTTTGCATACTAATCTCAAGGAGATTTCTTAATACCATAAAGAGATTTCTTAAGGAAACAAAAGAGGTTGGAGTCATTTTGGACATATCCAGAAGGTTGTTCCATGTATATTTTTTCTTACAAGTCCCCATGCAAGAAGGTGGTTTTAACATCTAGCTGATGGACCTCCCATTTATGTGAGGTAACAAGGGCTAGAACAAGGCAATGGAATTCATTTTGGCTATAAGGGAAAAGGTTTCATTATAGTCAATGACTTCAACTTGAGATAATCCTTTGGAAACTAATCGGGCCTTGTGTCTTTCAACACTTCCATATGATGCATACTTAGTTCTATACACCTATATACATCTTACAAGTTTTATTCCTTTTAAAAGAGGTACAAGATCCCAAGTATTTTTCACCATTAAGGAAATATATTATTCATTCATTGTTGTGTCTCAATTTGGATGCCCTGGAGCTTATGTAAATGTTTCTAGATAACGGGTCTCTAAAACTTGAGCCAAAAGAAAAGAGGTTCACTAGAACTATGAAATTTTCTGATGTTGATCTCTAGGATCATTGATAATATCACCAGCTACTTCTAGACTTGAACAGGCCCATCTAGGAAGTAATGGTACTGGTGCAAGTTCATGTTCAATGGAATCATATGGAGGAAGGTGAGTAGAAGGTTGTGGATTTTCATCTTCATTGTCATCATCTAAAGAAGAAACTAGAGACAAAATATGGCACAAACATCAAAGATGGATCGCATGTTGAATATGGCACAAACGTCGAATTAGGCTCGCAGGCCAAGAGATTTTCATCAAATTTAACATGTCTTCCAATAATAATTTCATTGGAATGAGCTTGAAGTCTGTAATCTTTGACATATTTAGAATGTCCAACAAAATATTACATATAGCTTAATTTTAGTCCATGTTTCTTCCGGTGTTATATTTTTTAAATTTTTTATGAGAGTGTGATTTACTATTTAATTTGCGCAGTTGATGGATTTCACCTAATAATGAAGACTTAATCCTTTAGATTGGATCAAACAATTATCCATTTCCTTTAATGTGTGATTCTTTCTCTCAACAACACCATTTTTCTGTGGTGTATATGGAACAGTATGTTGCATTTTAATGCCCTATGTAGTGTAGTAACTTGTAGTTTTTTTTTTCACATATTCACCTCCATTATTTGTTCTTAACCTTTAAATTTGATGTCTAGATTATTTTTATGCAAGGGCCTTATAGGCCAAACACTTGTCAAAAGATTCACTCTTAAGTTTTAAGAAGTAAACCCAAGTCTGTAAGAGAAGTCATCAATGAAAGTTAAGAAGTAATTACACCCAAATAAAAAAGGAGAAGAAATAAGACCGCATAAATCACTATGAACAAGTTGCAAAGGGGTCGAGGCATGCCAAGAGGAACATTTTTCAAAACTGTCTCGGTGATATTAGCAGAGAACACAACTGGCACAAACACCATCTCTGCAACAAACAAGACGAAGACCAGTCACCATATGTTGATTACATAATTGTTGAAATGAACAATAATTTATATGACTGAATCACTCATGCCAAATTTTTCTCAAGTCATCACTATGAGCAACAAAAACTAATGGAAAAGTTAATGACCCAAAGTTGTTAAATTTGTACAACCTGGCAATATCATCAACAATTATAGTTTCTAGGACATGCTTAGGATATTTTAAACCCTTGATTACAAAATGGTGAGGTGAAAAATCTACGGTTTTACCTTCACCTAAATGAGTGATTTGATGCATCGATTAAAGGTTTAGGAAAGACTTGGAACACATAATACATCATTGAAATGACCACTATCTACCTGAACTGTTCCAGACCCTACAACACTAAGAGATCTATCATCACCAAAAAATATTATTTTGGTGTTACATTCATTAAGAGAAGAAATTATGGATTTATCCTTAGCCATATGATAACATGCTAGCTCTAGAATCAATAAACCACTCATCAAAAGAAGAAGTAGAAGTTGTATTGAAGGAGAAACCATAAGCAAAAAGTGCAATTTTATGAGAAGAAGAAGAATCAAGATTAATGTTGTGCTTCTTCATTGTTGCTTCTAAGGATTCCATCTTTTTAAAACATTTAGATTAAATATTACCATCTCTCCCACAAAAGTTGCAATGCCTGTCAGTATTACACTTTTATATTTTTCTTCTTTGTCACCATTAGGAGTAGAGGTTGGTTGGGAGGGTTTGGGACCCTTGTTTTGTTTTTGTTGTGGTAAGAATATTGCTTCTTAGGATGCTTGGATTTATATTTTTGTTGGGAAACTAAGTCTTTGTTAGATCTACCTATAGTGTTGATCACTCCATGTTGCAAAATATTATCTTGCTCTCTAATTACAGAATCACAAAAAGAATCAAGAGTGGGAGTTTGTTAAGTACTCTCTAGAGCTTCTCCAATGACATAAAAGGTAGATACAAAGATAGAATATGCACTACCAATCTTAGAAAGAATAGAATATATGCATCAATCATCCTTCGCATCTATTTGACAATACTTACATAAAAGTCTAAGTCTTTTGAACTTAGCTAAATAATATTTATTGCAAGGAAAATCATTGGGACTTAAAATCATTAACTAATTTTTAATCTAGTGGGCTTGAATCACATTGTGTTTACCAAACATAGCATCAAACTTTTCCCAAGATTTATTTGGGCCATCAATTCATTGAAGGTTAAACCTTAAATAAGGAGAGATAGACATTCTAATTAGTCTGTGTGCTTTGAGATTCTTATTATCCCATTTGGATTTCTTTTCAGAATCAATGGGGGATTTTATTTTCCCAAGGTAATCCAGTACAACCCGTTACTTCTTAGTACATCCTCCATATAGTATTTCCATGAGAAGTAGTTGGTACTGGTAAGAAAAATACCACTAGGAAAAGCTATATTAAAATATGCAAAGAAAATGGATTTAAAATATGATACTAATGCTCTGAATGGAAATCTCTCGAAAAATTAGGATATTTCAAAAAAACGACACTGAAAACAGACTTCAAATGTGAAAGGTATTCCCTTTCAATAATCGAAGCACCACATGGTAGGTAGAAGTTGACCCACATGCTGATAAATGCACAAAAATCCCTTCCTTCCCTAACTTTTTTCCTACAAGTTCATTTTTACAACTAAGTTACTTTATGAAGTGACCTACTTTTATAGAATAAGTGAGAATCACTTTTACAAAAAATTTAATTTTAAATTAAAGTTATATGCAAAAAGTAACTAAAAAATAAATATTAAAGCTATTTATAGTGATTCACTTTTATAATTTAAGTGAAATACACTTTACAATGAATGCATAAACTTTTTCAAAAGGTAACTTAAAAAAGAGACTTGAACTCAAAACCTCTTATACATAAAACAACTTTCAACCAAGTGAGCCAATGGAAAACACATTATAATTGTAAAAGAGGATGATGGGAGTGTTGTTGTTGTTGGAGCTCTGCCTCAAAGTGTGTGCTTACCCAAAAAACGTATGTTTCCATGTGTTCATTCAAACACAAGTGATTTCTTTTGAAAAAAAATGAATCTCAACAACAAATGGGATTAGATATCGGATAGCTTACCCATAAATGCAAGTTTTATCTATGTTTCTGATTTTTCGAGATCACACGGAGCACACGATAAAGAGCATATGTAGATAGGAAAACACTTTTTGTTTTATTTTTTATTTTCTGAGATTGCATAGAGCACATGGAAAAGAGAAAAAGCAAACTGAAAAGAGTAGCAAGTTGGAAATTAAAATAGAAAACTGAAATATTAACTTTGTAAAAAAAAAATTAAAATGGTATTCAGGATTTATACCTCTAGATATGACTAAAATGGTCATAACTTGGGAAAACATAAACATTTTTTAATGAAGGAAAAAAAAATTCTAACTAAAAGAAATGCTTCGAACACAATGAAACAATCCTCTAAACCTAGAAATATATAAAAATAGCAGAAAGGAGGAATGTAGAAACACATCTTCAAGATCTCGATCTACAATGGGAGCGGGTCTTCAAACATGATATGATACCATGTTCAACAAAATAGGGTATTCCAACAGAAGATGAACACCTTTAGTAACCACTCACACAACTAGATCAAATATCAACACGTTGATATTTTTACGCGGTTAAAACCAACGAACATGGAAATAGTCCACGACCCCAACCAGCGTGGCCACTTGAGACAATATATTAATGAAAAATAAAAATATTCTACAAGATATTTTCTCACAATCAATCATCACCAAATGACTCTCCATGCTCTTTAAATAGATATCATGGACTAATAGGGTGTTAAGTCGTGGATCAATGTAGTCGTTAAGATCGAGGAAAATATGAGTCACCGAATCACTCTATATCTAGAACATATCATGACCATCAGATTACATAACTACAAATGCATACTAATATATACTAAAGAAACACATGTTTACCTAAAGACACATTACACCAAGTTGATCTTAACTAAATCCAAAGTGTCTAAATATCCTAATAGTTTGGAAATACTCACTAGTCCATCGCTACATATGGGTATTATACAATATCGAGGATGTAATTGTCCTCACTAGCTAATAAATCTATTGCCTTTAAACTAACCTACCTATGTGGCCACTCTACCTAGCTCCTCTTGGGAAACATATGCCCCTACATGTGCATATTCACATCAATCATCAACCTAGTAGGGAGGCAGTGGCATGTAGGTCAAATCACCTTAAACTTCTAAAAAATAAAGTAAATCACTCCAAAGAAAATAGGAATACAATCCTCCCATAAAAAAAAACACAACGGGGATCCAAAGAAAAACAAAATATCACAGAAAAATGAGAGACCACCTAATTGGTCTAGTCCTATGAACTAAATTATCTGCATAGTGGGAGAAATGGAATGAGTCGAAATGCCAATGCGGCTAGGGCCCAAACCCTAGCCGCCATCGCTCTGATTTTTCGTTTGCAGGGACGCAGAGCTTCGTTTGTAGCTGCCAAACCCAACACTCTCTTAGCATACAGGGCACAACTCGGCGTTTCCAGCGCGTCCCTCCTGCGTGCACGCGATCTAGAGCAGTGATAGCCTCTGGTGGTCGCCGCCCTACCAAGATGGCTCCAAATCTGACTGCCGAGAACGTGGAAGATCCTTTGGAAGCATTCACAACATTAGTCCGTTCGACAGGACCTAAATCCAAGCCTTCTCCTCCGTCTAAGTTTGTTAAGAAGATGGAGGAGATTCCTTCTCTGGAGCTTTCTCCAGAGGAGCCTTGCAACCTTACCCTCTTTCTAGAAGAAAAGGCCCTCATCAGAAAGTTTACGGGGTTATGGCCCAGCCCCAAAATGGTGGAGGCATGGATTGATGAACGATGGATGTCGTTGATACAGGGAAGAGTTACTCGGAGTGCAGTAGGCAGGGGTTTTTTTGTCTTCAGTTTCTCAAGGGAAGAGGACCGTGATCTTGTTTTCAGATCTGGACCCTATTTCATGGGGTCGAGAGGACTGTTCTTAGCCCCCTGGACTCTTGAATTCAATCCCGGAGCCGGGATCACCGCAACCCCAGTTTGGGTTAGGCTGCCTCACCTCCCCATACATCTCTGGGGGGAAATCTCTCTAGAGGACATTGGAAACAAGCTTGGGCGTTTCCTGGACAGTGTGGAACCGAAAGAGGAACAGTATACCTGCGCTCGAATTTGTGTTGAGGTTAACCTCGAGAAGGGCCTACCAGAAGCCATCAAGCTCTCCCTAGGGGAATGGTGCCATATCCAAGAGCTGGACTACGAGCAGATCCCTTTTAAGTGCCTCCGGTGCCATGCATACGGTCACTTCGCAAAAAGCTGCCCCAAAGTCTCTGAGGAGCCGGGACCAGTCAAAGAAGATGATTTTCAGCCAGTATCCAGTCGACGAAGGCAACCAAGGTGAAAGGATCCGCTACCCCAGGCTCCAAAGGCCACTCATTCAGCAGAGGCAACGCTAGAAAATAAAAACATCTTTGAAGCGCTGAAGGAAGATGAAGCCCTAGACCTAGAAGCAACAGAAGTGAAGGAAGATCCTTCGGCAGGCGAAAGCCTTCCGGACTCCACCCCCCCAGGCCCAGTAGCAGCGAGAGAATTTCGGGCTTCAGACCCGGATCCCTCTGCCTCGGCAGGTCTGACTGTTTCAGTCCCGTCTAGCGATTCTGTGGAAACTTCTGAACCTGAAGACAATTTAGTCCCGTCTCCTCCCCTTACCCGAGGACGAAAGACCAACAAAGCGCGCAAAGAAAAGGAGGCGACCTCCAACCTTTTTTCAAGCTCACAGAAACAACTGGATCCCTTCTTTAAGAGGAAAATTCCACCCCCCTCCGGTTAATGTTTTGCTTCTGTCTTCTATTGTGCTCACAGTTTGTGAGAATTTACTCATGTATGCAACTTTTGCCATTTTTTCGAATTAGCTCCAGAAGCAGATGGGATTGGACTCCCAAGACATTCACAAGAAGCTTGGCAGCACTGTTAGAGGTCACCAACCTTCTTCAGATTTGTAACTTTCTAATTCTGGCTTGCCAGAACGCCGCCTAATGCAACATAACCGTTCTTGTTAAAAAAAAAAATTATCTGCATAGTGCATCATAGGGAAACTAATGTATTTTCCATCTCATGTATAGTGTGTTGATGTCATGAGCATGAGTGATAAGAACCTAAAAACTTATGCATCCAATGCATGTAAATGTAACTAGCCACAAACAACTTAGAAGGCACTAGGGTAAATTATGGTCACACTCACATATCTCTGCATATGCCAACTGACTCTCTCTCACAATGTCAAGCAACAAATAAAGGAATTGGGGAAAATCCTCCCCTCTCCTAGATAGCCTGATAATAAAATAAATATCCTCCTTTGTGGTCTAGTACATTGTACCATAGACCGGGACAAACCATGAATGTCTTCCTAACATGACCCCAACGATAGATCAACTACAACAATAAGAATGAGTTCACCTTGAGGGATGTAGCCTCCTCATAAAACTTGAGGAATCCAACATCCCTCAAAAGGAGTTGAGTCTATGATGTAATAGGACAATGTACATATCCCTCTCCCTCTCTTTGATCTCCCACTCACATTCAAAGTCGTATGAGTCCACATGTTACAATTATTGTCATCATCCTTGTCTCTAATTCACATACAAATTTCATTATACATATGTGCATGTGCACACACAGCGAAAAAAATTTATAATAAATTACCATTTTTAGTATCTATTAAAAATTTAATTCATTTTTTTGGGAAAAAAAAATTGTATAAAACACACCTATGTTCCTTAAAAATAGAGACGCATCATTTGCAGTGCAAAGTAATCACAAACTCACCATAACTTATGCTCCAAATTAAAACCTAACACATTGGGAAAGTTGATAAGGTTTTTATTATTATTAATTGTAATCAATGCACCACTTGTACATGAGAACTAACATCATTGCAGTGCACCTTGTGTTTTCTAACTCACCATAAACAATGCATCCATACATTATGAAACACTCTACCAAGTTAGGAAATTTTTATTACAACCATAGGATAAACAGTGTGGTTATGATATCTGAGAGCATCAGTAATGGTGCTTCCATATATCTATAAGATTATTGACAAAAGAGGTAAATTTAAAAATTTAAAAAGGCTTAAACGAACTACATGAAATTCATAATATATATAAAATTGAAAAAATGTCAAATTTAATCGAAATTCATAATTTTAATATGTTAAAAACGTAAATGATAACATAACAAACAATTTTCCTAGTCTCTTCCCTATCAAGGAGGCATGGTTGTCATGCAGAGAAAAAATAAAAATATGTTATTGTTTTGCAAAATTCAAAAACAAACCAAATCCACTTGCAAAGTGAAGGAATAAAAGAATCCAGTAACACTGACAATGGGGTGGTCGTACAATGATGGTGAGTATTGGTGCTTTTGTGGTTGGAAAAGTTGAATGAAATGTACAAATAAAATTATGGTTTGGTAAAAAAAAGTTACCCTGCCCTAGTGTGCCCAATAATAAGATGCACCAATGTGTTCATTGTTTAGTCAATCACCATTTGATTTTAAAAAAATTGTAGGACAATGTATTATCACATTGGGCTCACCAATGCATGTCTTAGTTGTAAATCACACCAGCTAGTTTTTGAATCTTTTAAAATAAAAACCCATATTTTATAACAAAATGTCTAAACCTACAAAGTGTTTCTTTCATGTGGACGCATCAATGTTCTTATAGTCTAAGGATGCATCATAATGCATGTTATCACAATAAATGAAATGTTATCTAGTGTGCCTATATAAGGAATGCACTAGTGCTCATTCAATGGGAACACACTGATACATTTTTGTAATTTTTTTAAAATAAAAACCAATATTGCATAGCAAAATATCTAAACCTTATTTAGTGCATTGTAGCTATTAATGCACCAGTGCAATCAAACTTTAGTGGTGCACTCTTCATTTTTTTTAAATTGTATATGGTGCACCATTTTGTTATGCACGCGATACTTGTCTATACTATTAATTGCACTAGTTAGTTTTTTAATTTTTTAAATAAAAAATCTATATTTTACAACAAAATGTCTAAACTAAATATGGTGTTTCTTACATATAGATGCACCAATGCACTTATTGTATAACAACGCACCATAATGTGTTGTTGTAAAATAATAAAATGTTCTCCAATGCACCTAAATAAGGAATGCATCAATGTTTCTTCAACGAAAGCGCAATGATATGTTTTAGTTATTTTTTAAATAAAAACCAATATTGTATAGAAATATGTCTAAACTGCATTTAGCTTGTTGTAGATAGTGATGCATTGGTGTGCTTGTAAGTTGTAGATGCATTGATTAGAGTGTGTTTAAAATCAAAGTAGCCAAAATTTTAATCAACGATTAGTTATAATGATTTTTAGTTTATCGAATTATTTAACTCATTGGTGCACCATAAATATTAATGCACTTGTGCACTTAATATTATTTAACTTCATCAACAAAGAAAGCCCCACTAAAACTTCTAGCCACGTGCTTCCACTAACAACCTTCGCTATAAATGGACGTGAGATAAATTTTTGGGAGAGACTTTGTAAAAACCTCTCCTATAAGGTGTTTTCCTTGTAATGCAACAAGTAAAACAATATCAATGGATTAAATTTTTGTCCACAAAATTTTGACCCTAAAAATAGTTGTTTAATACCCAAAATAAATTCTAAAAATTCCATGACCTCATATTACCAAAATATAATCTGCTTCTAAATTAAACCCAATAAAACAATGGCTATAAATTTCAACCCTCTAAACCCTAATACTAGCCATAATGGTGAAGTCTTCTTCACACACTGAAATCTCTTTAAGGCCCTCTCTAAAGGCCCTTCGAGACCATCTCAACTAACAAAGTCAAACCAACAAAAATCTATTCATAATAACATCTCAATTGACATGACTGAGTCAAGCCAACAAAAATATATTCATAATAAGATCTTATTGATATCCTTTTTTTCCAATCCACTTATTGGTATCACAAAATACATGGCAACCATGATGGGGACCCTATGCTACCCCATATGACGAGGTTGGAGGTATGTTACCTCGCACTAGAGGCTAAATTTCGAGTTGCTTTCATCTTTAATGGCTCACATGGGTGGTTCTCCATGAAATCTATTATTGTATGATCCAAATGGAGGAAAATGACAAGTGATCAATTTGATAATAGGGCCTTCTCACCACCCTTTGTTTCATTCACTTAATGGTAGATCATGCTCTAGGAGTGAAAAAGTGAATCGTGGCAAACATTACCATGGTGGGACCACGAGGTAAGCTACTGAGTTGTTTTCAATTTTATTGGTTCACATGGGTGGTTTTCAAAGAAGATGCTTTGAATCAATGAAAAAAGCCACCACGTACTAGTGGTTTAATTTTGAATTGTTTTGAATTTTATTGGTTCACATGGTTGGTTTTAATGAAGATGCTTTGAATTAATGAAAAAATACTAGTGTTTTTTATTTTGAATTGTTTTGAATTTTATTGGTTCACATGGTTAGTTTTAATGAAGATTCTTTGAATTAACGAAAAATTAAAAAGAGAAAGTGATTGGAAAATAATTTATTATAAAAAGATTAATAATATTTTTTCAAAGTATTTAAAATTTTGAAATTTTTATAAAAATGAATCGGATTTAAAATTAAATTATTTTAATTTTAAACAAATTATTTAAAAAAAACATTTGAAAATTAAGTTATGAATCAAATTTAATTTTTTAAATAAAAAAAAATTATGTAATTTTTTAAGATTTTAATATTTATTTTTTGTTTGTTATGTTTTATATAGTAAAATTGGGTGTTGGACAATTTCTAAAGTATTGTGGGTTAAAAAAAATTGCCATATTTATGATAGTAAGAGGATTGAAGATGAAAAACACTTTTTCTTAAAATGTACCCAAATTAGATTAAAATTTTAAAATATTTGTAACAATATCGATCTTCCTAACTTTGTAACTCATCAAAACTATAATGATCTTGAAACACTTCTTTTCATATTTTTAGAGCAAATAATAAATTTTAAAAAAATTCAAATAATCTTTTACCTTTGTTAAAATTAGATAACTAAATTTAGTTTAAATATACATTAATCGTTATCATTATTATATAAAATATAAAATTTAATATATTTTTAAGTTAGATAATTTAATCTTTTACCTTTTTAACAGCATGGTGAGATCGAGTGCCCGATAGGGACTCACACGCTGGTGGTAATGCTTGTCTTTATTGCTCCGTCATTTGATCTTTAAGCATTTATAATGTACTGCATATTTTTAATTTGTAATTGAAAGTTTTTTATTTCTATTATATGGAAATGCAATTATGTGAAACACACTCTACCACCCAGCTTATCACTTTGGCCTTAAATGATACTGCAATGATTTGCTGGTGCAGCTTAGCTGTCGGTTAGCGCTTATCGTGAAAGTAGTAATTGCTTCTTCCCCGTAAAGGCAGTCAAAGTAGATAACTAAATTTGGTTTCAATATACATTAATCGTTATCATTATTATATAAAACATAAAATTTAATATATTTTTAAGTCAAGTTATGATATTTTTGTGATGTTTAAAGGGTGATATTTTGATATATAATTATGACTTTAATAATTAATCCCATGTCTAAGGTCACCATGATGTTTTGGATTTTCGATATTTTTGTGATGTTTAAAGGGTGATATTTTGATATATAATTATGACCTTAATAATTAATCCCATGTCTAAGGTTTAAGGTCACCATGATGTCTTGGATTTTCAATTAAATATGGTTGGGTTTCGTGAGAATCTAGGTTAACATTTGAGTGCCACTTTAGGATATGCTTAATTTAAGAAATGAGAAAGGTATGAAATGTAATTATTGAAATGAATGGGTTAGCATTTCACATTCAAATTGATGATGATGATTATTAGTGTTCACTAAGATTGAATTGGTTTATCGGATCTTAAGAGGGTAAGTGATTACTTGTGATTCTTTAGAATTTTGTTTATTTGTTGGAAAAGCATTAAGACAAGCTTTCCAAGATCACCATACTTTTGTTGAGTTAAGAGGTTAGGAAGGTTGGTAGTGTGATAAATATTTTGAAAATGAGATCTAATATGGGTATAGGCTGGACAATCTAAGAGAAAGTGTTTTTCATCTTCAACCTTCTTACACACTCTTTCATCCCATGGCGTTTTAGGAATTGACCAACGCCCAGTTTCACTATGGAGCTAGTGAGAATTTGTTCTTATCTTAGCAATGCTTATTTTTTTCTTTACACTTGGAAAAACATATAGATAATTTTGATCTTCTAGATTAAGGTTGATTACATCTTTATAATACATTAATTTTCTTTTTTACTCTAACTCTTTATCACGCCACTTTTTTTCCTTAAATTTTGATTTGACATTTTTTTTAATAGTATATTTATTCTGCAAAATAGTTTCTTCCATGATTCCCCAATAGTTTAGCCAAGATCGCACGTCTTCCATAATTATCTAAATGATGTTAGGTTATGCTAAGCAAGCTTGACATTTTAATCAATGAGATAAAGGGTTTTAGGATATGCATAAGTTAAAGTATGAATAAGATGTGTCATTATAACTATTGGAATGTCAAAAGTGCAAAATTATGATCAAGTAGTTAAGATAATGTTTTTTTAAATATTTTAATTTATAAAAAATTAATGTATCTTTTTTGTTTTGAGAAAATTATGTGTTTATTTAAGGTTAATATGGAAATGAGTTGTTTGGGTAAATTAGAGAGGTATTTACATTGTAAAAACAATTTCAAAATATATAGATTTTAGGTGTATTTGATTTAGTAAGGTGCAGCTTTTTAGTAAGGTATGTGAAGGGGTTCTCTAAGTAGTGTTATTGAGAAGTGAAGTAAGAAGTTTATTAAGTAAGTCAAGTAACAAGCTTATTCACATCATAACTAAGAAATCATCATTGTACCCAAAGTAATGAGGTGGTTTATAACCAGGTATGGGGGAGAAACTTAAAGTTATGTTAGTGGAAGGTATCACTCTCATATAAGTGAGTCCATTGACAAGAAAATAAGTTAATAAATTATAAATAAATTGAATTTTTTTAACTCCAATGTAAATATTCACCTGCATAAAGGTGTAAACCTTTTTTCAATAAAAAAATATTTTTACCTCAAAGGATTATATATATATATATATATATATATATATATATATATATATATATATATATATATATATTACTTAAGGTGGATAATGAAATATTTTGCTTATGGTTAATATTGAACTTTTTTTAGTTATTAATAGTTTTTTAAATGTCACATGTCAACTCCATATTAAATATTAAAGGAATTACACATGTCCTTCATACTAAATGTCAAAACAAATCAGAAGTCTTATGTATCAATTTGATGTCTAGCTTAATATGACCTTAAAATTGAATTATTATTATTATTATTATTATAAAAAAACACCTCTAAAAACAAAATTTAACATTAATAATAAACTCACTTTCCCAAATTCAAACATATACCATCAACATAAAAATAATTAAAATTATCATATTATCTCAACATCATATAAAATTATTTGAAAATAAAATACTCACCTATTAAATTATTATTTAAAAATAGAATAATCACCTATTAAATTATTTGAAAATATCATACTTTCATTTTATAAAAAAAAACTATATATTATATTTCCTTGATTATGCTGTAGAAAGTCAAATACAAACTAAATATTTAAATAATTAAAATTTCCCCCCTTGCTTTTCTAATTAATATATTATAATATCATAAACTTTTTCTCCAAAAAAATTCACATTAATTATATTAATATATAATTTTTGTACATCACAAACCCTTTTTTTCTTTTTTTTTAATTAAGAAAACTTGCATTGCCCAGCATACTTCCTTTAATAAACAAACTAATGCTTCCTTACAAAGAACACTATCAAGCAATCTGACACAAAAAGGCTCTTTGTTTTTACAAAAAAATATGAAAAACTTAAAAACACAAAAAGGCTCTTTGTTTTTACAAAAAAAAATATGAAAAACTTAAAAAGAAAAGAAAAAAAAGTAAACACTGGAACCAGAATTAAAATATTTCAAAATGATGAACAAATATGCTGAAAATAAATACCCCTAAAAAAGAAACTAACTACATGCCGTAAACTTTAACATAGTAGTTTCGTGCCTTCTTTAAACATGATATGGAACTCAAATGCTAATCAATGTTTTGAAGATCAATATTTTAAGAAGGTATTAGAGGAAAATATAATTCTTGAGTTGTCATTCTTCTTTTATGAAGCATAATTTCAGGCATTTTTTCCGCATCAAAAATATTTTGATACTCCATATTGTCGATCTAGTTTTTTCTTAATATTATTATAAGAGTTGACATATAGTTGTATTATTCTGTTTGTTTACACTTTTGTATTAGTGTAAAGACAAAATTTAGTTTAAGTTAATAATTTATAATAAAATATATATAGTGTTATGTTTTTAGCTTTTGGATAATTAACTTATTTTTTCTTATATTTTTCAAAATTGTTGACTTAGTTTTTTTTATATATCAGTGTAAGCTTTGATATATATAAATTTTGTATTGATATTATTGTAAGCTTTGACATATATAGTCAATCTAGTTTTAGTTTTTGGTGATACAATTGTAAGATTTGAGATATAATTATCTTTATTATATAAAAATAAAAATTAGTATTTATAATAAGTTAATAATTAGATAAGCTTTGATATATAATTATATTATCATGTAAAGATAAAAATTAGTATTTATAATAAATCAATAATTTATAATGAGATAGATCTATATTTTTGTTAGAGTTATATTTTTAGATTTTGTATCATTAACTTATTTCTTTATAAGTAAACATAAAAACTAATTGATATAAATATAAAAACAATATTATATAAAAACTAATTTTAATTATATTATAAAAATAAAAACAATATTATATAAATAAAAATAATATAAATGTTAAATAATAATAATAATTATTTTATTAAAATTATAGTTAAATGTTAAATATAATAATAATAATAATAATCTATTTTTAAGGTTATGGTCAAGCAATTTGACTGGTAAAGTTTACAAAGGTAGTGATTGACAAGTAAAGTCTACGAAGGTATACATACCCTACTTCCCTCTGGATTTGAACTTGCGACCTCTTAAGAGAAAACACATATTTAACCATTAGGCCCACTCAAACTGTATATTTGTGTTATTTTAAAATTTACTAGATAATTTAATTAATAATAATAAAATTTTAATATTATTGTAAGTTTTAACATATATAATTTTTTTTTTTTGATATTATTGTAAGCCTTGACATATATATAATTTTTTGTTGATAATATTCTAAGCTTTGACATATATATATAGTTAATCTAGTTTTAGTTGATACGATTGTAAGCTTTCACATATCCTTATATTATTATATAAAGATAAAAATTAGTATTTATAATAAGTCAATATTAGATACAATTGTAAGCTTTGACATATAATTATATTATTATGTAAAGATAAAATTTAGTATTTATAATAAATCAATAATTTATAATGAGATAGATTTATATTTTGTTACCTCCTCTCGCAAATATGGGACATCAAGTAAGCAAGTTCAACGGAAAGGATCGTGCTCTAGGAAATTCTTTTGGGGTAATTAGTCAAGGGGTCTTAGGAAAGCAATGAGAAAAACCAAGTAGACTTAAATTTTTAGATTTTGTATCATTAATTTATTTTTTTATATTTAAAAATATTTATTTTAAAAAATTAATTTTAATCATATTATAAAAATAAAAATAATATTATGATGATGATGATGATGATGATTAACGTTCACTAAGATTTAATTGGTGTATCGGACCTTAAGACGGTAAGTGATTACTAGTGATTTTTTAGAATTTTGTTTTTGTGCTCGAAAAACATTAAGAGAAGTTTTCCAAGATCGCCATACTTTTGTTGAGTTAAAAGGTTAGGAAGGTTGGTAGTATGATCAATATTTTGAAAATGAGATCTAATATGGGTATAGGCTGGACCATCTAAGAGAGAGTGATTTTCATCTTCAACTTTCTTAGTGTCACAAAGGTGACACACTCTTTCATCCCATGGCGTTTTAGGGATTGACCAACGCCCAGTTTCACTATGGAACTCGTGAGAATTTATTCTTATCTTAGCAATGTTTTTTTTTTCTTTATTTATATATTATTATATATAAAGAAAATAATATAAATATTAAATAATAATAATAATATTTTTATTGAAGTTATATTCTAGTTAAATGTTAAATTTGTGTATGATATATTTTTGTTATAGTATAATTTACTAGATAATTTAATTAATAGATCTGCATGGTTTTCCCCTTCTAATGTTGTTGTATTTAGTCATAGATTATAGATCTCTTCTTACTTTGAGTACATCGGATTAGATCTAGATTGGATTTGAAATTTGTAATGCTTAAAGAGGTTTGAGGATTGGTATTTGTTGTCTCATTGTGTACAGAAAGCAAGTTGCAGGAGTTGGAGTTGGATCTCTGGAGCTACATCAATTGGGTTTACGTAAGGACAAACTCCAAATAAGAGGTATGGCATTCTACCTACTCGCATAAATATGAATAAATATAATAGATCTAGGGAAAACCCTATAGTGGTATGTCCTATAGTCTGTCTCATATCACGAATAGATCTAAGGGAGTGCTCACCTATCTGCAGGGGGGATTTATCCACAAGAGAATTGATGACTCCACTACGAAAGGATCTTTGATTCTTCCTCAGTTTTTAATTATCCCTTGTTTATTTTGATCTATGAAAGTTTTATGTAGCTTATCTATCTTACTCATTACTATCTAGGTGGTCAAATCCCTAATATTTGTTGGATCTAGGCCTTTTCCTTGATTTTCCTACATGGTCGTTACTTATGTTAGAGAACTAGAGTGACCATTATGGTCTACATAACTAACATAGGGCGAATGGTCGCACTCTACACTATTGCAACCCATGATTTATCCTATAGGTGCACAAAAAAAGGCATGTAGAATGAAAAAATAAACTCAATTTTCATGAAATTTTTCTAGGTTTTTTCCTATGAACCTATTGATAGGTAAAAATGACCCGCGTCAACAAGGGGAGAATTTCCTGATGGAAAGTCCCAATTAGACCCACTCTCATTTGGTATGGAAATTTCCTCTGGTACGTGGGTCCGGATGCCACCAATTAAAAAGATTTCTCTCCAAAGGGACACTTGTTCATTTACAATATTATAAATCCTAAATGTACCCTAATTTAACACACAAATGCAGTCATATTTTAATAGTACCAAAATGATGATCACAAACATAAAGTTTAAATGTTCAAAGATACAAGGAATTCATAACTCTCAACATAAACCTTACTAACATGTTCAATTCTCATCCATAAAAAGAAATTTACATGTAAAATATATTGTACATGTTCCTGCAATCAAATTCACAACCAAATCATAATGTTTCACCAAGTGATTTCAATAATGAAAAGAACTCAATAAAATAACAAATTGATAGAAATATTCAATTATAAGAACTAGACATGAATAAAACTTTCTTTGTATTCAATCTTTAGAAAAAATATCCTCGGACTAAGGTACAAAACAAAAATTAATTTCCCTTCAATCCTTCATCAAGCTTCATAAAAATATACAAGTCACCATTCCAAATCTTCCATCCCTCCAAAATACAAGGAAGTTGTAAAGAAAAAATATCAAAAGGAAGTATATTATTTGGTTGCACCTAATACGATATGTATTGCATTCCAATACAATTTAGTTTACCTCCCAATATGATATTGTAGCACAACACTATGATATCATGGCACTTAACCACTACAATATCATGGCAAAAACTTTGCGATCTAATGGGACCTTTTTTCTCTAGTCAACTGAACATGAAATCCCTCACTAATATCCAATTATACCTCCATGAGAAGAGAATCCACTTCATCGAGCAGTGAACCTCCTCAATGATCACGTCCCCTGGTTCACATATGAGTTGATTATACAATAATTATATAGTTTGCAATCTGCATGCACCTCCTAATCAAGTTGGTTTCTCACACAAATGTGTGCTTCTCCCTTCCAAATGTGAACTCCCCTCACTGCAATTTGGTGATACCCTTTTAATTGTGATTTGGTGTAATTAAAATTGCAATTTTGTGGCAATTATTATTGTGATTTCGTGCAACTACCACTTATGATTATCGGAACCATGGCACTGCAATATCATGGCCCCTTCTTTGTAGTCCACCGAGAAGATAACTCCCTCCAATTGGTTATGCATTCCTCCCCACTACGATCTCATGGGATCTCTCCACAATCTTTTGCTCTCTACAACAATCACATGCCACTTCTATCCTTTCTATAATCTGGTGTTATTATTCTCCTCAATCTAGTGGCCTCCTCTACAATCATGCCAAACCTTCTATTGTGACCTCCACAACTACCCACTAAAATTTTCTAACTTAGAGAATTCTAGTGGGTACCTCCTATCAAAGTTTGGCAAGGTACTTTATCACAACTTACTTTAATTTATACTGACAAAGGAAACTATTATTTTACTAATGCAATCTAAATCCTAACCCAACAAGCAACCATGAGAATCAAGGGTCTTGTGATTTTATCATCTATATTAATTGGCCCTTGTATGAAAAGAACAAATTATGAGCCATGCTAAACCTCAAATAAAATGCTCACTTATGTGATCATACCTGAGAGCTATCGAGATATTACCCACCAAGAAATTGCTCCTCGGAATAAATAGATGAAAAACTTTAATTTCTTTTATGATAGAACCTTTTCTGATAGTACTATTGGAAAGTGTTATATCAGAATCATTATCATCATATGGATTTTCAACCTTGTAATCTCGACTCTGAAAACCTTGTAATCTCGACTCTGAAAAATTCCTTTTGATAAAATTACTTTGATGCATACATTTCCACTATGCCATGGAGTCGTTACCCTGTGCCTACATGTTAGGTGATTACTGGTCTCTAAAAGCTAGTCTACGTAGTAAACCTTAAATGCATAAGAGTGGGTCTCTTATGGGCCACTATCATGATGAGGAAAGCATATATTGGTTGATTAATCATGTTTATCCATAGACTTTCAAATCCCCTAACGTCTTCTATCTGGCACACATCCCAATGCATGAAATTATTATTCCATGATACCTTTCTATGAGAATGAATAGTAATCATGTACATATACCTCTCCGATGATAACTCTTCCTATAATATTTTTGGAGAGTTGTTTAGGACTAATATTTCGATTGAGGAAATTTGTACTTCTTATTGCATTAATTGCGAAGTGATTTTACACCTTCAAATGAACTATCCCCCACTCAACATTATTTACGAGGATTTAGGGTAATTTTACATATACATAACTCCTTTTGAACTCTAACTAACTCATTATGTGCTTTTGTAAACTTGTGAAAACCCTACTATGCATACTATGAGTGCAAGCTAGTTTTGAATCTTAAACAAAATCCTGAACAACATGTATGTGATTAGCTTAAATTTTGATTTTCTATACTGTTGTTTCTATTCAGAAAACTTATGTGCTTTTCATTCATTATAGGACATAACAACATCAACATAATCTCACACCCATAACCTAGAAAGGGGAAAAACCCCATAGCAAATACGCATGCACCTGTTGTAAACCCAAGCGACATCCTAGCTACATATACCAACTATCAAATTGGGGTAGCCCACTTTCCCCATTACAATGAAATCTACAATATATTCAAAAAATGGTATTTCCCACATGAAGACGAGGACCTGGATGTTTATCAGAACATTCAGAAGAGTTCCATTCACCTCCTATTTGTTCGACTGATATTGTTCCCCTACAAATACACATTATATTGCTTCCTCAAACATATTGACCAAGGAATTGCTACAATTGTGAGCAAGGAAAATATTAAGATAGCATCTTTGAGACTGGAGGACATAAATCTCCTATACCACCTCTCAGAGCCTGCAATATTCATGAATGAACCATTTTTTAGGAAAATTGGGAGAGAGAACATGGATTTTGAAGAGTTGATGGAAGATTGGTGGTGTGACGAGGAAAGAAAAATTAAGCAAGGAGAACAGTTAATCCATGTTCAGGAGTTCAAAATACCTTATAGAATGTTAAACACTATGATATGCAGAATTTATGGAGAGGCGAAGAGAACTTATTTTTAGATGGAATGGTTATCAATGGCTTACACTATAGTAAAAATGGGACAAGTCTTCAATTGGGCAGACATATTGACATTCAACATTTTTCATAATGTCAGGAATGCCCCAGGTATGAAAAATCCCAATTTCTACATGTTTGTGTATCTTATTGATGTTGTATGATTTTCTATACAATTTTCTATCTTTGTATGGAGTTCGAACCAAAATCAGCCACCTGTACATACATCTTGTTCGAATATATGGGAAGTAAATTAAAAGAAACACATTTATGACATATGTGACTTTTTCCTTTCTCCTCCGCACACTACATTTTTTGGTTATCCAGCCTATAGAATATCAAAGGAAGCCATGGCCGCCTTGAAGGATATTTCATACTAGTACATGAGCAAGTACTATACATACATCAAAGTTTATGGAAACTCAAGAGACCCAAATCTCTTGCATAGATATGTCCCTGATAAACTATTAATTTGGGCTATTTCCTACCAAACCATGGAAACTAGAATAACCTTTGTCCTTTCAAGTAGTAGAAAAAATATATTGCCAACATTCCCTTTCAATATAGGAAGGTATACATTGTTGAATGGCCATCATGCTAGAAAATAAGTCAAAGCATTGTGAGAGATATACATTTGTGTACTGGAGAACCTAGGGGTCATGACCCTAAAAACATAGCACTCAATCATGTTAAACATGTTGGCCTTACTCACCCTAAGATACATGTAGTGGACTATGAGGAGGAAACCTTCAAGGGGACCTTATTCTTTGAAGAAGTACTACAAAGGTTTCCTGATGAGGAGGCTAGAGGAAAGATACTAATGGAAGAATAAAAAAATAAAAAAAAACTCAGGAACAGTTCCAATTACTTTTGGAGAAGGACCAAGAAAAGTTTGAGGTGAGGGAACAAGAGGAGAAAATAAAAATGGATGAGATACACCAGAAGGAAATGATAGCAGAAGAGGAACATCATAGAAAAGAAGAAAAGAAAGATAAAGAGAAGAAAAAGAGCCAATATGACATCAAATGAAAGGTGAAGGATGAACCCAAGAAGAGTTCCAATATAGATGAGAATAATAAAAAAGAAGAAGCATTAAAGAAGTTGGCTAATGAGATGAAGAAAAAGATAGAAAAATAAGCAAAATCCTAGCAGGATGCATTACAAAAGAAAAGGGATAAAGAGGAGAGACAAATAATAGCAGCAGAAGCAGAGGCAAAGAAAAGGAAAGAAGAGGAAGAACAACATAAGGCTATTGAAGATGAAGCAAAAAGGAAAGCAAATGAAGAAGCAAATAATGAAAGACTGAATAAATTGGGTGAGGCCCAAAATAGTCCAGCAACTCCAAGTGTGGGCATAGTTGACATTCCCCCAGGAATGTACCCTTCTTATGGCTATACCAAGTAACTTTTCCTTCTCCTCACAAGTATTAGAATTAGATGAAGTTGTAGTATAAGTAGGGGAATACTACTACAACAACAAAACAAAAGTCATAGAGAAAAGGTCCAATAAAATAAAGAGCGGGGAAGCTACTCTTATACAGGGAGAAACCAAAAGAATTATTGAATGGAAGGTAGGGTGTGACCCCAAATAAATTACCATTCAAATTTCCTCTACACTTAATTCATTTGCAGGGGAAAATTCCATGTCTTTGTATGACTTGGCTCCTGCCTTGGACATGGCACAAACCAAAATTTTTGAGTTGGAGAACACAATGAACACACAAAAGGACAACATCACTACTGAATTTGAAAAGCAGTGAGAATTATGAAGAATCTCCACAAAGAAGAAATGGAGAATATTTTACACACATAGAAAGATGAAATGAGTGCAAAGTTTGAGAAGAGATCCCACGCAAATGAAAATTTACATAAAGTAGAACTGGATTCCCTTAAACATAGGCACTATAGGGAAGTGGAACAAATGAAGAAAAATTATATATAGGAATTGACCAGTCTACAAGAAGAACAAGTAGAAACCAACAATCTCGAGCATAAAATTTAGGGTTTAGAGAAATATAGAGAAAGGATTGAGAAGTCTCTTGAAGAAACCAAATAGGAACCCTCATCCTAGAAGCCCTAAGGGAAAAATCCACAAGTATTAATGAGGAACTAAAATCATAGCAAAGAAAGTGTTTATGCATATTGAATGGCATCAATAGGAATAGAGTTGACGAGATAAGGCTTGAATATCATATTGAAGAAATGAAGGATAAATATCAAAAGGATCAAGATGCCTTTGATAGAATTATTGATTGGCAGAGTGTGTACAAGAATCCACTAGTCACCCTACCACTATACACCACTAAACAAAAAATAAAGGATCGAGTCTTGTTTGATATGTGGAAGCCACTACTAGAAGAGATCCAAAATATTTATAAATCAATTACAAAAGCATACAAAAGATTGTGGAATGCTTCTAATGAGATCCTTGAAGACTTTGAAATAAAGATCATGCCATACATTGATGATGTAGCCCCAAGGGAACTAAGAATAGATGAATTTGAAGAAAAGAGGGAATCCATTCAAATGAATATCGAGAATCTTATCGAAGCTAATCAAGAGGTATTGAATGAATATCGGATGAAACCAATGAAGCTAATTACACTAGCCAAGAGCTTCATCAAGAAGACAGAGCAACACTTAAAGCTAGAAGCCACAACCAGAATTTGTGATGGACAACTAGCCTTAGCGAAAATGTAGTTGAGCAAGTTGGAAAGAATCATGGAATACTATGAGATATGAAAGGAATACAAAGATCAAATGGAATCGCAAAGGGTCTCATGGTTGCCTTAATTTTTGTAACTGGTTTTTTTTTTTTTTGTCCTTTCCTACTTGCTGTAATCTGAATATGGAATATGAATAGAAAAGCTCGAACTGTCCTCTGAAAACATGTAGTTTTGGAATGTAAACAGTCCCTCTTGTTTTATAAAATAGGAAACTGCAAATGACAAATGGATTTTGATCTATTGTACATCGAGATAGTATTCTTACTGTGTGAATGAATAGAGCAAGAGACAATTTTGGAGGTTTATGATTCTGATATGTGTATTCAAGATTTTTCTAGTGCATATGTCTATGATACGAATGTTATTGGACTCATTTGTATGAACTTATTCTTCAATTTATTCTTAATGTTTATGTCATCATAGATTTCCTTATGAGCACAGAAGCAATGTTAATGGTATAACTTACAATTATTTTTTATCATGTCATCTTTCATTGTCATATTCACATGTTACTTGTTTAAATGAATGATTTATTTTGCCAGTAACAACGTCTCTTTTACTGTGCTCATAATATTTAGATTGTTTTTTATCAAGATAGGTTAGAATATTATAGAATTGTATTTAGAATAGCTTTAGACAACATTATTTAGACTTAATTTTATATTTTAATTCATCTAAGAACATTATGTTCTCATATTCATATTAGATAATCTTTTAGAGTGGAAACCAAGCCCACATATTGGTCGGAAACACTATTCCAAATGAGAGCGGGTCTAATTGGGACCTTTCATCGAGCGTTGTCCCTTACCTTCTCGATAGACCATGAGGTTCCATCAACAGAAATTATGCTACAAGGAGGGCCATATAACTAAATAGCTACTAAAAAATTGCAAGATCCTACCCATTCTATTTCATTGATAAACACTACTTAACAAGGAGATTCTAAACATAGCAATCCTAAGCAAATTTTCTTTCCTTATTCCTACTATGTTAATATCCCAGCCCAAGCCTCCACTTACTGAGGTCCTACTTGCTCTGAAACAGTATCTCCAATGTCTCATAAACTTTCTAACTCGGAGCTAGAACAAATAGTGAAACAAACTTGCAAATGTGTACTAACTCACTAGTGGAGAAAGAAAACTAATCGACCTCCTATAGAATTGAAGAACCATCTCTTGAGATTCACATAACCCACAATGAAAACCCAACCATTGGGACACTCAGTTATCACCTATCGTGAATCTTACAAGGAGTTTCACAACCCTCAGACTTCAACCTAGAAAATTACTTACTTTATGGGGGTGGTCGACCTCCCATTCCTCCTGAATCTCCACCTAGAATACCAAGAGGTGAACCTGAAGATGAGCCTGAAGGAGAAGGAGAAGGAGGATAAGGAATTCCTACCAATCCTCAACCAATGGTCGGACTTAATGCTAACTGGTCGAATCCAAACCAACAAAATAACCAACCTTGGTTGGTTCCCGATGTTGATGCAATACATGGGGAAGTATATGACATGCCTAAGCATCCTGGAAATGTTTTACCCAAATTCAACCCAAATGAGAAAGACTTTGTTGAAGATCATGTTAAAAAATTTATACTTATTGTCATATTGATGAATGTGAAACATGACGATGTTGTATGTATTATTTTTCCTAATATGTTTGAGAACAAAGATTCAACCTGGTACTTTTGTTTATCCCAAGCTTCAATCACTAGTTGGATAATTTTGAAACCACTTTTATTGAAAACTTTTGTGAAGAAAAAACCCCAGCAACTTTAATTCTATATCTTTCTAGGACTAAAATGGATGAAAAATAAAAGGTTAAGGATTTAAATCAAAGGTTTATCACTTTAATAAACAAAATTTCTCAAACTTCCAAGCATATTGAAGATATTTCTATTGAATTTTATACATCATGTCTCATGGTTTCCATGGAAATGTTTGTAAAAAGGGATGAGAATAATACATCGAAAGCTACTGTAAAAGAAGCCATTAAAGTAGAAAAGGGCATGCTCAATCTGAAAGGTAACCCTAGAGTTGAAGCTTCAAAAGATCAAACTGGTTTCAAAACTAAGACTACTATGACCAAACCTCTCAAGGATAAGAAAGATTCAGACTCCATATATATGGAAACTTTGCAAAGAATTGTAAACAAATTGTCCAATTAAATAATCAATATAAAGAAGAATTGTGGAGAAGGCTCTTCAAACCCCAAGAAATTTTTCAGATTTCAACCCAAAAAGGAAAAGAGTATTCCTCCTACCACTAAGACAACCCCTCCCTCAGAAGGCATAAACATGGAAGATTTTGTGCAAGTCCTCAAATATTGGGCATATGATACCCAAACAGAATCCCAGGAAGAAGAGGAGGGGGAAGAAGAATGATAGGATCAATCTCAAGAGACTAATGAAATAGATGAAAGGAAGTCAATTCCTTCTAGCACATTTGTTTTGGATTGGGACAAGAATAAGAGATTATGTGGAAGAGATACATATGTCCCAAAATGCAGTAACCACAAGGATTGTAAGTAAGGCATCATCTTCCAACCCTCCTTCCTCTTCCAAAATTGTTAAGACAACATCCAACACCCATAAGACACCCTCTGGTGATAAGCAGGTTTCCTCTTCATCTCCTCCATCGAAATTGGATTATGAGTTTTTGGAAGATTTGAAAAGGACTAAGGCTAATATATCTCTATTTGAATTCATGAATTTATCCCAAATCCAAGAAAATTTTATCAAAACATTGCAATGTACTACTTCTAAGAACACTAAAGAAGCTAATGTAGGAGCGATGAAGTGGAAAATTAAAGTTGGTCGGACCAATGAAAAAACATCACCAAAGAAATAGTCGATTGTGAATGCATCTCTAATTGGACAAAGGTAAAAATATAATACTCCTCCTTTCTTATTGACTTTTGAAATCTTTAATAGAAATTTCCACAATAGCATGGTAGATTCAAGAGCTTCTTCAAATGTCATGCCCCTTAAAGTTTGTGAAAAGATCAATGTCAAACCTGAAGAATTTGATATCCAAATCATCCAGTTAAATAGGTCAAAGGTTAAAGTTATTGGGGAGTTAAAGAATGTCTTGATGAAATTATCATCCAACCCTAAAGTACACTAAATTATTGATATCATAGTATTCTATATCCTTGATACTTATGGAATGATTTTGAGTAGAGATTGGTCTGCTATGCTTGATGGATATTTTCTTATCGATTGGTCACACTTATGGCTTCCATACAATTGAAAATATAATAAAATCGGAGTAGATAGAGAACGTTACATGAAGCATGTGGTAAAAGACTTAAATGATCCCAATGAACCAATAATGTTCAATCATTCAATCGTTGGGAACTTTTCTTATGATTCTTTCTTTGATAATCACACTGATGAGACTTGTTCTTATGAAGAATCAAATACACAATACGAAATATTTCATTATACTTAGATTGTTGAGCATCAATGTAATATAGTATATAGAACTAACACTAAACCTGATGTACAACCTAACATAATATCTAGGGATAAATTAGAAGTATATGTTAATTTTACTAACCCCTTTAATTCAGAAAATAAAAATAAAAATTAGTCCATAACTAAACCTAAAGATGATCCTAACATGTTGACTTTATTCTTTGATGGATCCAAGTATCTTGAAGGTGTAGGTGTTGGCTACATACTGAAGGACCCTAATGTAAAGAAAACATTGATTTCATGCAAACTTGAGTTCCAATGCACAAATAATAATGTTGAATATGAAGCCCTTCTACAAGGATTGAAAAAGGTAGTAGACAGGAAAGCAAGGAAGATAAAGGTATTTGGTGATTCTGAAATTGTAATCAAACAGGTAATAAACACCATTCATTTCCTTTCATGTCACCTCAAACATTACCAGTAGGAGGTATGGGACTCGATAAAAACAATTGAAACATTTAACATCAACCTTGTTCCTCGTTCATTGAATTATGATTTTGATTCAATATCTAATGTTTCATCTAAACTAATTTCATCAGAAGTAATAATGCATGATACCTTTTCTATGGAATTATTGTGCATGCATTCAATTCCTTACAATATAACAAACTAGAGAGTCTTTGATAATGACCAGTAGATGATGAGTTTTCTACATCTTGAAGACAAATTCAAAGATTTTTTCATAGATGAAGGCCAACATGATCAGGATATGAATCCTAATTTTCCTAACACAACAATCCAAACAATGGGAGGTAAATCCACTACAATTAATAATATCCCCAAAAAAGTGGTAAGTCTTCAAAATCTCTATGATCTTCAAGACAAGTTCAAGAAAGTAACAACCTGCAAAACAAATAGTTCAGCCATGAAGTTTGAAGTAATAAACCTTGGGACAAGCAATATGCCCCAGAAAATCAACCTTGGGAAGAATTTTTCTCTAGCTAGAAAAAAAAAACCATTCATCAAGTTATTCAAAGAATACAAATACATATTTTCCTGGACATATGATGACCTCAAGACATATGACACAAAGATCATCTAACATATCATCCCCATGAATCCTCGAACAAAACCTTTTCAACAAAAGTTGAGAAAGATGCATCCTAACTTAAAACCTCATGTGAAGGATTAACTAAATAAGTTATTGGCATAAAGAATAATCTTCCTAGTTAGACACACCCAATGGATTGCTAATATTGTGCTTGTAAGAAAAAATAATCGGAACATAAGATTGTGCATTAATTTATGAAACTTGAACAAGACCTCAGAGAAGGACAATTATCATGTGCCACCCTTGGAACAAATCCTACAATGTGTCTCTGGTTCTAAGATTCTCTCATTATTAGATGGATTTTATGGCTACAATCAAGTTTTAGTTTCCGATGATGACTAGTTGAAATGGGGAACCTATTCCTATATTAAAATGCCATTTGGGCTAATAAATATAGGGGAAAGTTTAAAAAGATCCATGGACATTGCATTCAGAAGATTAATTGGTGATTGTGTGGTGGTATATCTAGATGATGTCACTATCTTCTCTAGAGACAAAAGGGATCGTATAGCCCATTTGAGAAATATCTTTAATATATGCAGAAGGTATGGAATTTCACTCAATCCAAAGAAATTTGTTTTTGCAGTCAATGAAGGGAAATTATTGGGATTTATTGTATTCAAAGATGGTACGATGATATAACTTGAAAGAACTGAAGTTATCTCAAATATTGTTTTTCCCCATAACAAAAATTCCATGCAATCATTTCTTGGGAATATTAATTTTTTAAGAAGTTTTATCCCAAGTTTTGTTAAAACTGTCAAGCCCCTTCAGGATATGATAAAGAAGAATCTAGATTATAGATGGGGGCCCAAAGAGAAAGAATCATTCATAAATATCAAGGAACATATAGCCCAGGTCCCTGCATTAATGAGCACATATTTTTGCAAATGTTTTATACTTTACACCTTTTCTAACATTTCATTTGCAGTTGTCCTCACACAAAAAAAATGATGAAGGGAATGAATTCCCAATTGAATTTATGAGTTATGGTGTACAAGAGTTGGATTTTCCATAAATAGATAAACAAGCCTATGCATTTTTTAAGTCAGTCAAACATTTCAGACCATACTTTCTCAAATATAAGACCAAAGTGATAGTACCCTATCCTAATGTAAGGAATATATTGGTACAAAAATACTTAGGAGACAAAAGAACTAACTGGATGACATCATTACAAGAACATGATCTGGAAAAAAATCATGCGAAAATAGTGAAAGGACAAGGACTATGTAGGATGGAAGCTAAATCAATGAAGGATAAAAGGAGTGAGGGTGAATTCTATGAGGATGAATTATATGAGGATCAAATTCTATTGGAGAAATAAGTTTGCTACATCCTTGTTAATTGTTGGCCCTCGACCAAGTTTTGGGGAAATTTTGGTCAGTTTTGGAGGTTTTGGCCCACTTTTGGACTTCGACACACTGGTTGAAGTAGGAGTGCCAAGGTGGAGATGAGACCGCTGATCTCACCTATTTTTAGGGTTATGTGGACCCAGTAAGGGGTCCTTTGGGTTTTGTAACGGGTTTATGGGATGTCAGCCCATAGGTTTTCCCCATGTTTAGACCTTATTGTAAGATTTTGTAAAGTATAAATAAAGAGGAATGTATTGTAGAAGCAATAGTTCTGTGAAAAGGAACATATGTGGTCGAGGCTTTGTGCTCGACTGTGATTTTGTAGACTATGCTTAGTTCTTGTGATGCTCAATGTGGAGCAGGTGCTAAGTGTCATGATAAGAGATTTTGGCTCTGTGCATTTGACCTATTTTTGGAAGGTAAAGAAGGAGGATTTGGTGCTTAGTGCGCAGATCTCTTGTCTTGTGCAAAGTTTGACTCTGTGGCTTAGTGCACAGGAGTGACTGGATGTAATATTTTGGCGAATAATAAAGAGGTGAAGTGGTTTGTGGATGTAGCCCCACCCTGGGGTGAACCATGTATATCTGGTGTCTCATGGTTTGCTTTGTGTAGTTTCATTTATGTTATGCAATTTCTTAGTGCTTTGATTATGATGTGTGATGAATATATATTTTTTTGCTTATGTTAAAGGGTAAATGAATGCTAGGCTTAAATCACAGTGCCAAGTGCTATATGTTTAGGGTGCATAATCACTTGGTTTTATTGTGCTTATATGTCTTTGATTATGATGTGAAGTGTTAATGATGTTAATAAACTAATGCATGTTCACTTCCTAGGCGTTAACATAATATTCTGTGAAGTTCTCTTATCACATAATTGTGTCCCATCCTGGTTACAGACACCTGCGTCATGTAACTCCCCCTGCTTCTACCTCGGGTGAGACTTTGCTTGCTTCGTAGGTGTTGCCGAAAGGGCCGGTAGTTAGGGTTTTGTTGGTGCTTTGTTAAGCATTGAACCTTGGGTATGCCCCTGTGCCAACATTAACACTGATCCATGGTATCATGAAATGAAGTATTATTTGATTTGACTCATGGTTCAACTCCACAGTATATGGAACCTAAAAATAAAATATCTCTTAGGCTCAAATCATCTCAATACCACCTTACAAAGGGGATACTGTTCAGAAAGAGCTATAATGGTGTCTTCCTAGGATGTTTGGAAAAAGATGATGCAGAAAAGGTCTTATCTAAACTTCATGATGGTCCCTCTAGAGGACACTTTGGGCAAGACTATAGAACACAAAATATTTGAAGCATGATACTATTGCCCTACTTTATTCAGGGATTCACATGCATATACAAGAAGATGTCAAGAATGCCAAAAGTCAGGTAGAAGAGAAAAAATTCCTACTTTTCCTCTGCAACTAGTTTCGATTGAATGCCCATTTCAACAATGGGGTTAGGACATTATTGGAGAGATCAACCCTAACTCTTCTCAACTGCACAAATACATCCTCAATGCAATAGATTATTTCACCAAATGGACTAAAGCAATTCCTCTTAAGGCTGTGAATGAAAATTAGGTGATATCTTTCCTTGAATCCCATGTCATAACTAGATTTGGTGTTCCATATTCCTTATTATTTGACAATGCCAAATATTTCTCTTATTTGAAATTGAATGAATATGCACTTGAAAACAAATGTAAAATTAAATATCTAGATAATTATTATCATCAAGGTAACAGACTAGGATAATCCAAAAATAAAAATCTAATCAAAATTCTGAAAAGGACTGTAACAAAACACCAAAGGAATTGGCATCTATCCCTCCCTAATTCCCCATGGGAAGACACAGTAACACCTAAGACTTCTTTGGGAAACTCTCCTTTATTTTTGGTATATGGATAGGAATATATCCTATCCACTCATACTTTCCTACCTTCCTTGCAACTAACTCAATCTGTCCAATACAAGGAGTGCTCAGTAATCCAATAGAGGTTGAGCATGCTCCTTAAATTAGATGAATAAAGAGAGAAATATAAAAGTAACCTAGTACACCACCAAGAACTAATCAAAATATGGTTTGATAAAACCTCTATGGGAAACAAAAAATTTCAAGAAGGTAATCTAGTTCATAAATGGGACAACGCCAATGAGATGAAAGGAAAACACACCAAATTCCATAAATTGTGGCTAGGCCATATCAAATTCATGAAAAAATTGGGTCAAGAACCTTTAGAATTAAGGCATTGGAAGGAGACATGGAGGATCTCCTTGTCAAATATCAACTACTCAAAATATACTTCTCCTAATCACCTTTGGTGATGTAGCGCTATACATACTAGGTTTCCTTATTGTTTACATTTCCCTTTTTGTGTCTTGCTGATGCTTTTTAGAATAAAGTTTTTTCTTTTCAGTTTTTCTTTTATTTTCTGATTTAATCTATTCTTCGATTTTTAATAAGGTCTCTATTGATCATTCCTCTTTACCCATGCACAGTTTTTGACAAGAAATTAGGATTGTATAACAGAATTTGAGCTTAGTTCCTTTGTGAGTATCTCTTCAAGTATCCAGAAGTGAGAAGGTTGCCTTGCACCATTACAGTTCCCACAAAAACACAGATAATGGATATATTGAAAGGGAGTAACTAATTCAAATTTGTTTCAAAGAGCAACCATTAGATTATTAACTTCAACTATTCATAACCCTGATGAGAAGATGCTCGTAGTTGCATGATCACTCTCATACAGAGCTTATTGGTTTTCAAAAGTATAAGGAAAGGTGAGAGTCACAGATGTCTTCTGAATAATACTTGTGATATTTTTCCCAATTCATATGAGTGTGAAGGACATACCAGTATCTTCTCATAATACACCCATAAGGGAAAATTATTGATTGATGCTAGCATATCAAATAAATTATTGTATCACCCGGCTTCCTAAAACACCCATCTTGCAAAAGAAATACATATATTACAAATATTTAAGGGTGAATGAAAACGAAAAATCACAAGGAAGTTGAAAGCATTATCAATAGTGTGGGAAGTACAACCTATCGAGGCTATGGATGCTCATTGGAAGTGGGGATATGCTTGTATGATACAGAGGCAACTTCGCCAAGGCTATGTATGCTTGTTGGATATGAAGAAATTTGATCAAGAAAAAAGAAACAAGGAACACACATCAACATATAAACAGTTGGGATTACTCCTTTGCAATGTCTTAATCTCCTAAGATCTCTCTATATGAATTAAATTAATAAACTAAACCCTTAAAATTTCATATGAAGTATTCAAGAGATCATCTTAGTTGTTCTACTTTCTCATCTCTTAGTAATGGATTAATGAAGTGGGATACATGGCACAGGAAAATTTGTAAACGTTTTAGATGAAAAAGGAATGAAAGGATATAATCTGGAGGTGTATCTAAAATCAGAGATAACAAATTCTTCTCGGTAAGTCACAATTTGTTATGCCCTCCACAACTACCCACTAAAATTTTCTAACTTAGATAATTTCATTGGGTACCCCCTATCAAAATTTTGCCAAGGCACTTTATCACTACTTACTTGATTTTCTATTGACATAGAAAACTATTGTTTTTCTAATGCACTCTAAATCCTAACCCAGCAAGAAACCATAAGAATCAAAGATCTTGTGATTTTCTACTCTATATTAATTGGCCCTTTTATAAAAAGGAAAAAGTATGAGTCATACTAAACGTCAAAGAAAATCTTCACTTACATGATCATGCCTGAGAATTGAGAACTATGGAGCTATTACCCACCAATAAATTTCTCCTCGGAATAAATGGATGAACAACTCTAATTTATTTTTTGATAGTACTATTGGAAAATGTTCTATCGGATCTGTTATCATCATAAGGATTTTCAACCTTGTAAACTCGACTCCGAAGAAGTCTTTCCAATAGACTTAATCTAACGCATACATTTCCACTATACCATGGAGCGGTTACCCTATGCCTACATGTGAGGTGATTACTGGTCTCTGAAATGTAGTCTACATAGTAAGAATTAAATGCACAAGAGTGGGTCCCTTATGGGACACTATCATGATGAGGCAAGCAGAGATTAGTTAATTAATCCCTTGTATCCATAGACTTTGACCTCCCCATCATTAAAGCATTCAGTGTAAGCACGACTTTCAAAAAAAGAGAATATTCCTCGATACCTTTCTCTTTGAAGCTACAAAATAACTCAACCCTTCATCTCCAATGGAAAAATGGTCTGATAGCACCATCAGAAGGCCCGCTATTGGAGTTATATTCTTAATGTTGATCTCATCTCCAATGAAATCCTTTTACAATAGAACATAAAAGAACATAATTGACCCATTTTGTAATGGCTCCTATCTGGCACACGTCCCAATGCAAACATGATTTTGAAATTGTTACCATGTATCCTATTTTGTAAATGTGATTCTGAAATTGTTACCATGTATCCTATGTTGTAAATATGATTCTGAAATTGTTACCTAAGGTACTTCTATATGTATCCTATGTTCTATGAAATCTTCACGATCTAAAGAGTTCCAGAAACAAAGTTATAGTGAAAATGAAAAGCCGACTTGTTTGAAACTGATCTCAAGACCATTTACAAACCCAAACTTCCACAGAGAATATATCATAAATTTAAATGAACCAACATCTGAAATTTGTACTAAAAGTACAACAAGATCTATTCTCTATCTTTGTAAAATTTCAAGGTCTGAAACATCCCAGAAAATAAGTTATAGCAAAAGTTCCAAGGTCACATGTTTGAAATGGATTTCATGAGCATTCAAGAACCCTAACTTCTACAAGGAGTATCTTCGAAGGTATAGAAAACCAACATCTGAAATGTGTACCGCATGTACACCAATATATCCCCTCTATATTTTCCAAATTTCAAGGTCTGAAACATCCTAGAAAAAAACATTATCATGAAAATTCCTAGATGACATGAAACTCATTTCGCAATTCAATATTTGCTAATCCATTTTTCACACACACACACACTTTCTCCCAATGCTTTCTCTTTTCATGGTTTTTCATAACACTTCATGAAGGGAAATGTCCCTTAATTAAATAATTAATTCTCAACACAATGGGAAAATATCCCAAATACCATGGGCAAATACCCCAAACCCATGGGTTTGAAACCACCATTTCACTTTTTACTTTTTCACATGCACCTCTTTTTTTAATATAGTTGTAGACCTATATATATATATATATATATATATCAATCTTTTTAATATTGTGTGTATTTTAATGCCATAATATGACATCAATGACGTCATTAATCCATTGAAATCAATGACAATAATTCCAACAACTCAATGGTTCGTCGGGCCCTTTCAGAACATGTTATTTCAAAGAGGCTTGATGGTTCATTGAGTTTTTTGAAATATGTTATTTCAATATTTCTAAGAGGCCTAATGGTTCATTGGGAACTTTCAAAGGATTTTCTTTCAAAGAGGCCCAACAGTCCATCCAATCCTTTCAAAATATGTTCTTTCGATATTTCAAGGAGGCCTAATGGTTCACCAAGTCCTTTTGACTATGTTATTTCAAAGAGGGTTGATGGTTCATCAGGGCCTTTAGAGAGATGTTCTTTAAATGTTTCAAGAAGGCTTGATGGTTCATAGGGGGCTTTCAAAATATGTTCTTTCAAAGAGGCCTAATGGTTAATCATGGTGTTTTGAAAGACATTATTTCTAAGAGGCCCAATAGATTATCAAGGTCATTCAAAAAATATTATTTCCAAGAGGATCGATGAGTCTAACCTTCAAAGGACAGGTTGGGGTGGATATTTATATCAAGCATGATGATTATTTGGGTTAGGATTAATGGCTCGATGGTGGATGAAGGTTCATTCAAACTATCCCATTAGGGATCAAAAGGGGCATTATGTGTGGTCTATAACCCATGCAATGAGAATGCATTTAACTGTAAATAATTAAGAAGCCTCAAAGGTTTAAGGACAATTAGGAAGGCATAAAATAATACCTTGTTCCCTAAATAAGGATATAGAGTGGGATGGGTGCATTAGAGAGTGGTATCACAACTCATGTTACAACATTGGGGTTGTTATGGGAAAGAAATGTAAATGATTAAGTAGGTCCATGGAAAAGTTACAATATTAACTAGTATGGACATGTAATCAAGAATAAACATAAATGCTATAATGATATTTTGTTGGCATCATCAAACTAACAAGTTAATTGTTGCACACAATGCTTAATGATTACTAAGGTTTCTACAATGAAATGGCAAAGTGGAACAAAGTCTTAGTCTTTTTGGATTGAATAGATTGTCATCATGGTAGATGCATAAAACCCCTATTATTATGAAGCATATATCATAGGTGGAAATATGCATGGGAGAAATGCAAACACTAAATCCAATGGACATAGTAATCAAGAGGTCACCCATCTAAACATTGTATAGGCCATGAGAATATTATGGAAAAAATATTCAAAGCTATAAAGCGGATAATGAAATATTAATCAATGTTCAAGAATAATAAAACCAATTGAAAACTTCCATGTTGCATAGTTATATATATATAAAGGCAAATTCATCATGGACCGAATTCAAACATTATTGGTAGGAGCATGGATAATTCTAGGAGTCATTATTGTAAGAGATCCTGAAGCACCAAAGGAAAGACCTCTAGTGATGGGACTTATACACCAACATATCCCTTTTAAAATAAATCATCTACCTCTAAATATTCATTGAGTGGCTCAAAATCCTCTTCCCATAGGCAAGGAAGAAGGAGGCCTTTAGATATAGCTTGTAGGGAGAATTTTGAAAATCAAAACCACCTACTTTTGATGGAGAGGTAAATTCTGGTTAGGAAGTATAGGCTTCTCTTCTTGGGCTAAGAAATTATTTCCAAGTCTATGAATACTCTAGAAACATGAAAGCTAGAGTGTACATATTTAATTTGAATGGAAAATCATCAATTTGGTGGGAACATCTCAAATAGATCAAGAAAATTAGCGAGAGAAAGATTGTTGGAAGCAGTTTAAGAAGTAATTTAGTGTAAGTATTTCTCTAACAGGTACTATGTTGATAATATAAAATAATTCCATGAGCTAAATCTAGGACAGATGACCATATATGAGTATTTTCATAAATTCTTGGAGCTATTGAGATATGTCAAGTACATCCGAGATGACAAGGTAAAACTCCAATGTCTTCTAAGTGGATTACCTCAATATTATAGAGATAGAATTGATTTTGAAGTGTTATGAGGAAAATATCTCCATGGCATGGTGTAAACCACAAAAGATGGAATGACACGTAGAAATCAACTCTAATCCCAAGTATGCTATATAAATGAAGTGCTAACAAGACAAGGCCAAGATCCTACCTCATCTGGATGTTCGATGAATACCATCATTGAGCATGCAACTCAAAGCTCTATACTTGCAACTTGTCCTCAACAACCAAGATACACAAGCATATAGTGATAATATATAATGTTAGCATGTATATTAGCATAATCCATTAATATACATGACAAATACGCTCATGGAATAATAATTCAAATATTTACAAGATATCAATTGGATGAGAAAAGAGTATTTCTATTAAAATCATCAACAGAAGTATATATGTGACAAACTTATGTAACGACACATATCAGAACCGAGAAACTAAGTCCCTCCAGCTGGGCCTCCACGACTTCAATCTTCCACCAAAGGAAGGCTCATATAAAGGAGACAATGAGGTTATCCATCACAAAGAAGGAAGAGCTTGGAGGATGAACAAGGGGTTCAGACTTTCAAGGACAAAGGGATGCAAACTCAATATGAAGTGAAATTTCTCCAGAGTGTCTTTGCTCTCAAATTTGAATTGTTGAATCTCTCAAGGCTTGGATATGGCTCAATTTATAGCCTTCAAATGGAACTGAGGGGCTGAGTCAAAGTGTTTACAGTATATGGAAGGTCAAGCATCATGGATCTCGTGACATGGCATGGAAACCCGACATAAGTTTTAATTTTGAGCACCAAACTCGATGTATGCGGGTTGTAGTGGAGAAACCTGTGTATATGCTTGTTTTCTAACTAATAGGGCGCATGTATGTGGAAAAATGTGTTTTTTTGTCTCTCAAAGGTACAAAAGGGGAATTCAAGTCAGCATAGGGAAATGGAAATTCCATCCAAGCAAGTTGCATGGGATGAGGCAAAATTTTCTGTAACAGATGCCCCCTAATGTGTGAGGTTAGAGGAGTATCTGTGATGGCCTAAATACATTATAATTCCCAGAAGTGGAGTAATGAAGACTCGGTTGGAAGTTTTAGTTACTCATGAGAATATTACAATCCATAATGTCTTTGTATGCATGGTTGCCAATCTGAGTTACATTGTAGATCCATGTGGAAATATATCAAATAGTTTTTCATGGTCATGAGTAGGAAATACAAAGAAGTCATATGCCATAGGATATCATATTCACGAACAAGGCACAATGGAATCCGGTCTCAAAATCAATCTGAAGATATATGTATGCAGTGGAGTACAATATGATCTCCCATGATCACTGAAGTCATATATGTACTGGTCCAATGAAAGACAACAACAGATTAGGAATGTTGCTATTATAAGCTGGAGGTATTCTACACTATTTTCTGAAGGTGAAATTTTACATCATGTGAATAGAGGAGTTGAGGTCAAACACAATAAGTCTTCATTTGATTACTGGCCATTAAGGGATATCGTTAACAAACACGAGACAACCTATTGATAATGAAAGTAGGTATCAAGGAACTGAATACATTCTACAAGTGTGAATAAGGATGTTGAGGTCGAACACTTGAAAAATGCATCGATAAGGAGACATTGATGTATTCCCAAATGTTGATAGTGGGAGAACCTGTCACTGATGATTGCAAGCCTTTAGGTACTCATAATACTCTAGGTCTCATTTCCAGAATAGATGAGTTGAAGTCGATGGAAGGAGACATGTTGAAAGGAGAGCATTAGGGCATATCTCATCAGTCAACACAAGGTACAAAGCAATAGCTTTATTATTAGGAGGAGCTCGGAAGAATAGGATGTTCACGAACCAACGACCTTGTGCGTCTCTCATATGCACTAGATGCAAGTAGTGAACGGAAGAGACCCTCTAAATAGCATCCAATAAGGAAGACTACCAACAAAGGAGAATAAACCACCAATAAGGCTATTGGAATCCAAGACACTGCACGAATTCCAATGTGTGAATATATTTCTTGTCGTCGAACACAAGGGAAACCCCCCAGGCCCTAGTCAGCGACCAATGGGGAGATGTCAATTGTTGAGTTCAAGGTTACCTAACCATAATGAAAGTAGGACTAGGGTGCATGGTAGGACTACAAATTCATGTGACTCTGAGATACACTAAGGGTATGGCCGACATGAAAGGTCAAGAGTTCTGAGAAATGGATGATATAGGCTTATAGACATCCTTTGAACAAGAAAATGAGACATATGGATAACTTAGGCAACATAGACTTAATGATAAAAATTCTTAATACAGGAAGCATCAAAAATCTCTCCATAGGAACTAGAAGAATAACCAGTCGGAGGAGTAAACTCTAAGTAACAAGCTCAGCTTCCTAAGGTCATGCTAAACCCAAAATTTGGATGACAATGGACTCAAAATTTTGTGTCCTATTCAAAGGAGACACAACTGTTTCCTATATGAGATAATATTATTTTCTCACCCATCCTTTTTTGTTTTTTCATATGCAAAGAAGTGTTATGATACAGGAGATGAAATGAGTGTCGTGTGTAAGCAAATCGTTCCAAATAGTGGAACATACCTATGCTCAATGCAAGGAAGTGCATGTGGGTCATGGACACTCGGGGGGATGTTTCTTCTTAGGGTACAAGGTGTCAAGTTGAAAAGGATATATAAAATGCTTTTCTTGGCTAGTGATGCAAATTGCTAACGTAAGAGGCTTATAATGAGAAAGTGGGAATCAACAATAGGATCAATATTGCAAGAAGGCTGATGGAATGTGATTACAACTTAACTTACATAGAATGTCATTTTTCGTAGATTTAGTCCCCTAGGCCCAAAAAAGTATAAAATAATACCCAGGATAACTCTTCTAGCCAATGGTGACTAGAGTATTCATTTTTTGTAAGTAGTCTACTTGGTCCCAAAAAGGGTTAAACTTACACCAAATAGATGTCCTTTCAAATCCATTTAACGAGTGTGAAAGAGGCAAGTTCACTCGACAATATTTTCATTTTTAAGAGAGTCAGAAAAGAGCTTAACCAAGACTCGAGGGGAGTCCCATAGGTAACGGTCATAATTATTGTGAGAAATAATATGGGGTTTGAACACAAAGTCATATCGGAACTATAACGAACTCTCGGACCTATGGAATAACTTATGCATGGGCACCAAATGGCACAAAGGTTCTAAATAGGGCACCCATGTTTGGTAAGCCTCTACCACTTAATAATGACACTTCTAGTAGCAGTAAGAAGGTTATGTGTCGCTAATAAATCGGTTTGTACCTAGTTTGTATGGATCACAGTCATAGGATGATGCAAGAGTGAAAAATGGATTGACAACCTATCATATATATCAGTGAAAAAATATACCTGTCGAAGGCATGAACGGGTGATATGACACTGGAAACCACAAAAAATCCTGGACAAAACCACCAAAAACCAAATCTTTCTACTGCATTATTAGTCCATAAGGTAAAAATTAGCACAAACTATATGAAGTGGGTAAAAACTTTCTACTAATAGTAAAAATAGACCATTTTACCATAGCATTTGAGTTTTTTCACCCACATAGTGCATTTTAGGCCATTTTCCCCACGATATTCAAGTATCAATTGTGGGAGCTATGATCAATGGAATCAACAACTGTGTGGACCAAGTAAGTTCCCTTCCCCTCTACTTTAATTTCAATGGTTTAAATTTCAATTTTAGGCCCCATTGTTTGAGTATTAGAGGGCATAATATGGAAACTAGGGCGCACATGGGTGACAGTTCATCGAGTCACGTATACGACCCCATATATGCAGGAAAAGCGAATCCTTCCCATGTATATGCATCCCTATACATGATTTTTACCAACTTATCCCACATACAAGTCTGTGAACACATTTTTGAAAGGTTTTAACTCAAAAAAAATGTTTTTTCCTTTGCAGGATGGTGATTGAATGGAGGGAGAGGGAGCATGAAGAGATAGATGTAGAATTAGGAAGGGATGCAGGGGCCCAACAAGATTTAAAAAGATGTGTCCTTTATAAATTTTGGGCTCTTAAGGGAATGAGGGCTCAAATGAGATTACTCCAATTGCTAGTAAACTACTGGGATCCGGAGACAGAGTCCTTCATCCTCGATGGGAAACCATTGAGGATTAAAGTGGACGATATATACTTCATCATGGGATTTTCTCACCAAGGAGAGGTAGTGAATCTCAAGGCCCGAGGAGCTGGGGATGGTATGACTATGGAGGAGTACATTTCCACCCACTGTGTTGTAGGCACGGATAAAGTAGGGACCCTACTCCCAATCAAGGCGATTGAGAACCTAAGCTCAAAAATCGTTGTGTTTGTACTTACACGGATTTTGGGGTCATCCTTGTTCTACCAGACATCAAGGTCACTCATGTTATATGCGGTGGCGAATTTAAGGTCCATTTTTTATGACCGGTGTACCTCATTATTGGATAACATGAAGATTCAGTTGACAGATTGCAAACAAGGGAAAACGAGAAATTTTGGATTTGCATCGATTATTTGTAGTTTTTTCTTTGATCGGGTTCCAGGATTGAGCCCTAGAGTAGAGATTACTTCACATGGACAGCGTGATCCAGCCATGTCACAGTGGACCGATGTGATGAGGCGGTCAGGAGGTGGTAGTGTGCCAACCCCCTACAATGATGAGTTCTTTTTCTGGTGGCACTAACAGGTCATATCCATTGACAAATACCCTTACGGTGGAATCAACCACAGAGGGGACCCGAACATGCCTTTTCCACCAGGTTCCACCTATGGTGATATTGGTAAGAAATGTTTTTATATATTTCATTTTTTTGTGATTTTCAATAATAATAAAAAACACAAATATTTTTGTATGGTATCAAGTACTAACAATTGCTTTGTTACACAGATGTAGGTTCGTGATGGCTAGAGGGATTCCCATGACATCGACAGAGAAGCCGAGGAGATGATCATGCAGGAGGATATGCAGAGAGAGTGTTGCAGAATGTGCAGGGGAACTTGTCTTGATTCATGTATAGGATTCCTATGGTTCAAGTGGAGGATCTTCCAAAGGCTATACAGTGGCAAGTGGTGGGTGTACCCCATGCGTGGGTGTGACTCTTCCAGCATCTCGCAAAGGCTATAGTGTTCTATCATGATATGCATCTAGCACAACAGGCATAGATGCCATGGTCATATTATATACCATCCATATATGTACTTCAATGGTGTGAACCTCATTTGTACTATGACACCATAATTTTTGAAAGGATGAAATACAAAAAAAATTGGTCTTCAGCTTTACTTATATATGTTACAATATGTATATGCATGAATGTGTTTTATTTTCTTATTTATGTGAAAAATTCCAATCTAAAATATAATTACCATATGCATTGGATACATGATTAGAACTTCTAGGTATGTGATTATAAGTAAGAAATTAAAGTATCGTTCCAACAGTCGTACATGTAGGAATCGTCAGAGTAGAGTAGGGTCTCGCACACGGTAACTATCATTTAACTGGAATATGAATAACTGGGAGTCCAGGCGAACCTCTAAATACCAAACACCATGTGATATGGCATCGCGTAATAGTTCTATAACGGTGCTATATGCAACCACATTATTCATTGATGGCTCCAAATGAATGCCACCTGAAGACACCAGTTGCCTTCAAGTGAGTAAATGACCCAAGCAATGCAAGCCATGTTCTGCGTATAATGAATAACACCATTCGTGAACCCTAAGTAAACTAAATACTCCATCAACATGTGCCAACCAAGAAAAAACTTGATAAGCAAGCCGATGACACAAAGGAAAAAATGTATATACACTATTATACAAAAGGTCACACCCAAGATTTGAGGGCTTAAGCATAAAACCTTTTAAGGTAAAGCCCATTTTTGGGCTCATCCAGCATATTCCCTTCATAATATTCCAATTCATAGGCTCCTTTCTCTAAGACACATCGCATGATATAAGGATCGTGCCACATGGGATTGAAGTTGCCTGCCCCCAATGGTTCTTTGGCTTGGTCATATAGGATAACCAAGTCACCATCAGTGTACTGCCGAGGACAGACAAACCTGTCATAATGAACCTTAACATGTTGTTTATTTTCTTGATAGTCATAGAGGCATCTTGACGCTGCTCATCGAGATGCTCTAGGTGTAAAAGGTGTTCTTCAAGATCGGATGTGTCAGGTAGGAGATCAATTGCCAACTTGAGGGAAGGGATTTCGCATTCAATCGGAAGAATCGACTCCATGCCATGTACCAACAGAAAAGGAGAAAATCCGGTGGAATTATTTACTGAGGTTTGATATGCCCAAAGTGCAGGGAAAACCATTAGATGCCAGTCAGATTTACTCTGGCTGGTAGTTTTTTTTAAGATGGCCTTGAGAGATTTATTCATCGCCTATACTTATCCATTTTCCCAGGGATAGTAAGGGGAAGAATGATCATGCTTAAACCCTAATTTTGATGCTAACTCTTTCATAATTTCATTCTGAAAGTGACTACCATGATCAATGACAATATCTCTTTGGAGTCCGAACCAGGATACAATTTGGTTGAATACGAAGAATGTTACAACCTTACCATCGGATTTAATTGATCCGTAGGATCTTTTGAATGACTATGGTTGATTTTTAATTTTGCATGCGTTAATTAACCACTTGAGAAACTTAGTGAAAGAATGAAGAAAGAAGAGGAATTATAACAGCCATATACACATATGCATATCTGAAATGAAAAAATAAACAGCAAACCATAACACGCAGATTGATAACGGAGTTCGGCACAACTTTGCCTACGTCTCTGGGCCTTTGTCTCTGTGGCAGAGGCTTCTTTATTTCTTATCAAATGCTCAAAAGTACATCGTTGCAATGCCAAATGGATACAAGACTGATATGGTCATGTTCTCCCAGATCTCTAGAACCCTGCAAAGAAAACGGACGTCCGGAGCTCCCAGAAATGATTTGACAACGTCTCCTCCTCAAAAGCTTCTCTGCATCAAACTGACTTTGGCTTGGATTTTCTTCAACATAACTCTACTCTGACTAACCTCTTATGGCTTCAAACATGCCTTGTTTATATAGCCTTGAAGTTGGTTTCTCAGCTCCAACTTCCTCCAAGAATTTGGCCTCCAAAAATGCCCAATATCCCCCAAAAATGGAAGGAATCAGCTAATAATAGGCACAAATAACAATAAAAATACCAACTATGGGCATAAAACCCAAAAAATGTAGGAAATATATGGGCGCAGCCCCCAATAGGCGTGCTCCTGGTCATATTAGTCGGCCCATGTGGCCGAGCGCTCATGCGCTGTCCCTTTTCCATTGGCTCCCGCTCCTGGTTCTGTGGCATGCATAGGCTCGTGGGATTATAGTTATAACCCCTCTTCATGTGCATGCCCTCGTTGGTTCAGCACCGGGTCTCGTGGGATTCGCATGGGATCTCGGGCTAACAACCCTCCCACGTGCTCTGTTGTAAAGGTCCGGGTCATATGGGTTAGGCCCGGAACCATGGGCTATTCCACAACCTCCCGCCGGTCATCCACGCTCCTGTCAGTTATATGGTCCGATCATGTGGTAATGCGAAGGGCTGGGGATAAGCCCCGACCCTTTTCCCCCGCCACATAACCTTTGTTTTAATTCAAATAAATTTTATGCCGTTTGGTTAATAAGTAACACCATGTGGCCTATTGGCCCGACGGACTTTACCAAAACGCTAGAAGGAGGGTAGGTCAACGATTCGAATCCGGTCCATAATAATTTTAGCACATAACCATAAACCAATCACGGGGTGCCACGTGGTAGCCCTTGACTGGGCCACGTGGCACATTTCCAACCAACTAGTGAATGCCACGCGTCAGCCACTGATTGGCCCACGTGCATGCCACGTCAACCCTTCCGTACTGACACATCAACCTATCATACTGCCACCTATCAGCCTTGTCACCTGCTGCGTCAACCTGCCACGTCACCTAGTGACGTCACCCGTGCCACGTGTCACCCTTTCAGTGGTGACACGCGTCACCTTCAGATACGTCCAACTGTACCTTCGTACACTCAAATTTGCCTGCCACGTGTCACTCCCTGGAGATGCCATCTGTCCCTTGTACGGACCTACCATGTGTCGCACGTACGGACATGCCACGTCAGCGTCCGTACAGACTATACGGACTGCACAGTCAACAAAATTTGTTTTGCCTGTTTGACTTATCGGACAGAACGCGATATCTTCTCCATACGGAGCCCGTTTGACAAAGTAAATATACCACCGGAATCAGGAAGATGAGACGGACGTAATGGCATAGGTTTCGTCGTATTCTGAGCACTTTCATTTTTTAGCATTTTTCAAGCCCTATCAGGCTTCTGGATCCGATTTCGGATCATTAATGGTAGGCATGGCCTCTGCCCATTTAGTGAAGAAATCCATGGCCACGATGATATGTTGATGCCCCCAACCGAATCTAGGTTACAGTCCATAAAATCTACCCCCGACTTTGTGAAGGGACCGACGATGATGAATGGGTGAAGAGGGATTGGGTACGAGCACATTTTTTGATTGAACTCTTCGAAAGTGTGACACTTTTTAACCGCTTCAACACAATCTTTAAAAATTTATGGCCAAAAATAATCGACTCGCAATATTTTTTCGGATGTCTCAAGCCAAGATAAATGACCACTACAAGCCCCACTGTGGCAGTCATTAAGAAAAGACTCAGCTTCCTCGTGAGTCAATAAACAACGTAAAATGTTATTTACTCCTCAATTATACAAAGTGTCATCGATGATAAGGTAGTTCTTATCTTGATGACGTATATGTCGTTGATCATCTCTCAACAGATGATGGGCTAGCTTCAAGGTTTGAAGATAAATTAGAATGTATCCATACTAGGGGTCTGAAGATGAGATAAGGAATATATTTTCATCTGCGAATGAATCATCATGAAAAATTTCCTCATCTAGTCGAGGGAAGTCTGATATCAAATTGGAAAAAACTAGCGATTTCATAGACTTCATCGAAGCGAAATCGAGATCAAACTCTTGAAAAATAACAATCAACTTATTGTATCTCCTCCCTATGATACGCCTGGTGAGGACATATTGAAATGGATAGATATCTGTAAATACAGTAGTTTTTCAAAGTAATATATAATGTCGTTATCTTTGAACCGCATGTACGACGACTAAGTCTAGTTTCTCTACATGAGAGTATTTAAGTTCAGGGTCGACCAGGTTTCGAATGAGAAAGTAGAAAATGTGCTCATGGATCTCATCATCCTCCTGAACCAGAACCATACCAACCATCCTTTCGGAAGCAGCGAAATAAATAAAATAGTCTCTACTGTAGTTTGGAGGCTTCAACAGAGGTGTCGATACCAAAGATTTCTTCAGAGAATCGAACGATTCTTGGGCTCGCTCATCCCATATAAACAAAGTATCCTTCTTCAAAAAATGCATCAAACCCTTAGTTAAATCAACATACTTCACTATGAACCAAACCAGGAAATTAGCCTTCCCCTGTAAACCTTGAAGTTGTCGAATGTTGCACGGGGGAGGCAATCGAAGTATTTTCTCAAACTTCATAGGGTCTACCATGATCCCATGCTCAGATACTAAGAATCCTAAAATATGGCTAGACCCAATGGAGAAGATGCACTTGTGAGGGTTCAACCGAAACTGATAGTAGTGAAATCTCTCAAATACTAATTGAAGGTGAGTGGAGTGATCTACTCTCTTGCGATAGTGAGTAGCAAGATCATCTAAGTAAGCTTCAAAAAATTTCTTGAGATCGCGAAAAGAAAGGTCATGGCACGTTGGAAGGTTTCCCTGGTGTTTTTAAGGCCGAAAGGAATTTTCCAGTATGCAAAGTACCCTAAGGACAAATAAATGTTGTCTTATGTTGATCCTCGGGTGTGATTTGAATTTGATTATACCCTGAAAATTCATCCATAAAACAAAATACTTTGCTTCCCATGCACTCGTCAAGAATCTGGTCAATAAAAGGAGTCAAGAAGTTATATTTAGGACAAGCCTTGTTTTTTATTCATGGGAATGAGGTTGGACACCCATTAAGTCAAGGGAACTAGGTAGATGAAACCAGCATTAAGTAGCTTCTCTATCTCTGCCTCAATAGCAACGGCCTTCCTAAGATTAATAGCTCTAAGACATTGTCGAAAGGATCTAGCATCTGGATGGGTCTTAATCTCATGTTTGACAATTCTAGGGTAGATACCTGGCATCTCTTCATATGAACAAGTGAATACATCACGAAATTATTTGAAGAGATCAGTGTAGTTTTGAATTTCTTCAGGGGAACAATCTGCACCGATATACACGTTCTCAATTTTTCTAGGAATTCAAGATATGTCAATCATGACGGTAGGAGAAATATTTTCCATGTTTCCTTCAGCATAAATATCATGTGTATCTAATGGAACCACAGCATGTCTAAGTATCTCACTCAAGGTATATATAAATTCCTCTTGTTCTAACCTAACAAGCATTGGGAGGAAATAGGAGTGATGATGCATATCGTCCCAAGGCCTATTAGGACCATACATGGCCTCTAATATGGCTTCATCTGAGGGTAAATTATCGTCGAGTAAATCGTGCAAACAAGAAGATTGGACAGCCCATACGGGATATAGAACATGATCCTCCTTGTCCGGCTGTGAGGAGAAAGGATCTAGGTCAACATTCATGTCAAGAATAGACTAATACATAATTTCTGCCACTGACAATGGAATTTCCATCCCAATATGTGACTAACATTCATATGACATAGTCGGGGAAGGTAGGTCCCAGGGGTTGTTGAAATACAAAGTACGGAAAGGAACAGACCTCATCGATGATGAAGACTCACTGGAAATGGCATGAATGTGATGAATTGGTGCCATGAAATCAAAGCTACCCATGAGAGAAGAATACAGTATGACACCAACATCCTCAGTTTCCTACAGAGAATTTTCGATCATAGGGACTGAAGGTCCAAATGATGCATTAGGACTAGCGTGCACAAAGGAAAATTAATCAATCATCATTATTTTCCCTTCGTGAGGAAAACATAAAGTGCGGAAAACTGATGACACGATTGTTGTCATGCAATAAGTCCAATTACACCATAGTAGTAAATTATAGTCGAGGGGCGTATCAACCTCCACTGTATTTCCACCTAACTGGACTGTAAAAGAGGGAAGAATTATGTGGGGTTGGAATGAACACCCATAAAAAGCGGTCAACATAGTCATAGATTGGGATAGACTCTGACAGCCAATGGATTTCCAATAGGTTAGGGACATCACGCATGTTGTAGCACCTTCATCAATTACAATGCATTTGATGGTAATTTTCGTGTACTCCACATGATTTGAAAGGCCACATGGTAAGGTAAGAGAGGCCTAACATATTTGACGTCAAACTTAATAACCTTCGAGAAACACAGGTCTAGAGCTCCTAAAGTAGATAACATGGCGTTCCTCTGTGAAGGACACGTCTAGAGCACCTCCAAAGTTGACATCGCATAAGGGGATTAACCTAGATCTTCGACAATCGAATAGTTCTAGGCATCTCTGACATTAGGATTGTGGTCAAAGCGCTTTAGTACTCCTTTCGGAATACGAGACAGAGGTTTCATCTTTTCGATCTGCAAGGGTGTTTCCAGAGGAGGAGGAGAGTCTAGACCTACAACAGTCTGTGAAGAACTGTAATCATGAGATCGATTTGCTACATCAATCAAAGACTTGACCATATTAACACATAGATGGCCACATTCATGTGTCAAGGGGTTTTGACTCTCGCTCAATGCATTTGCAGTGTTGGAGGTCCCCGACGCCATTGTTTATTATGTGGAAACAGATTTGTCAGCACAACGGACGGTTGTGATAAGAGCCTTGAGGCTTCCTTGATTTTGGGGCATAGGTGGGTAAGGTGATAATATTTACAAAGTTTACAAGGAAACTTCACCTTCCATTTTTCTTTCTTTCCCTCACCAACATTATTATTCGATCTATCTTTGTTAGTGTCGTCCTTAGATTTGTTATTATTTTTCCCACCCTTACTATTATTACCTCATATTTTCCTTCTATTCCATCATAGTTTATGGTTACCATTTGGGTTATCTGATGACTATACAGAATGCACATCCACCGACTGAGTGGGAGTGGAGGACGAAGTCGAAGCTTGTCCTTCTACAGGATGTCTTAGAGACAAATATTTCAACTCGTTCATCACCAAATCTGTAGGCTTAGCATTTGTAGAGCCTATGATGTCATCATCATGAGGCCCAATATTTTTTCTAGGTTCATAGTTTGATTGCGGCGCGTCAAGAATAATTTCATACAACATCGCAGATTGAGAATATATGAGGTCCAATTGTTGGGCTTTGAAAATAGCTTCCTGCTCATATGTTACTCTGGATGTAGAGACATCCTTTGAAATATAAGGCAATAAGGACTTAAGGAACCACTCCAACAAAAACTTTGGATGAATGTAGGATTTGATCAACCTCTTCCATATACACCACTCTTGGATATGGTCTAACATATGTGTGGATTTATCTTGGCAGAGGGCCAACAAAAGTTCTATATCAACATCGCAACGAACCGGCATTTGGAAGTGGTTGAGAAAGACCAAAACCATCTTATTAAAGTTTATGTATGTTCTCCCAGGTAGCTCAATTACCATTTCGCAGTGACCTGATCCAGGTGGATATTGGTGGCCACCCACCTTTTCCAACTGGATCAAAACAATTTTTTGGAAATTTGGGTAATTTAGTATTTTTAGCAGTTTTTAACTTTCGGGGCCATTTTGAGGGCCTAAATGAAGGTTTTTCGGGATCGAGCTTCTCAATGATAGACAAAGGATTTAATTGATCCCCCAAAATTAATTTCATCGAAAATACCTTTCCAATGAGCTCTCATGCGCCCCAAATGGAGATCGTATGCCAAAGTTACGCCCCCGAGAAGTTGATACACCAAACTACCCAAAATGGGGTCCACAAAATTGTTGGCTTTTCATATTCTGGGGTTAGGCTTTTGTATTTTATTTATGATAAAAAGGCCTTTGGAGCTTCATTGTAAAATTATATTCTTGCAAATGCGAGTAACAGACACATCTCTTCTCATATATAAGCTGCCACCATTCTAGGGAGTCTTTCACTCTATATTTTACAGTCTTTGTACATTTTCGCTCATTAATAGAAAATTGTGTATTATTGTATCTTTATGTTTATGGTTGCATATCTGATACATTTCTATTATATTATTGGATATCTGAAATATCTATGTACATTTCTTTATTATATCTATGCTCTCATTTCGTGCTAAAAATAATCTGGATCACGACCCCTATGAGGGTGCATTGAAATAGCCTCAAACGAATAGAATTGTCATTAAGGGAGTTAGATGAGCACCAAAGATGAAAAATAGTGACAGGATCACCCGGATCCTCACTAGTCTTGCCTTCAAATTTTGGAATGTTTGAAGGAAGCTTGGTTGGGATGGGGGGCCATAACGGATCGTGACGCACGGGGTCATTCATTAATTTTGACAAATCTGGCAGATTAAGCGTGGCCAAAAAAGGGAGTCAGGGTTGCGGCATTTGAGCCCATGCTCCCAGGAAATATTGGGACGGATGGATTGCAGGAAATACAGGGTTCTGATATATGCCATGGCCCTATCCAGTAGGATAATATCCTCCTCCAAACTAATTCATAAAAGGTTGTATAGGCAACATACCTGCAGAAACAACATAATGAGGGTCATATACATTTCCCCTAGTCGAAGGGGCTTCGGGATAGGGGTTTCCCATAGCATGAAACTGACTCACTCCAGATGGAACTCCGGAGGACAGAGGGGGATTCCCCATAATAAATGTGTTTTTCGGAATCAACATGGAGGAAGGGGGTAAAGGATGGAATATAGGAAGTGACTTGTCTACCCGGTTGAGAACTCCATCTAGGAGCATTGAAACTAGTATTAGGCCTAGAAGAAAAAGGAGGCCAACCTCCAACTGTAGGATTCATTTGGGGAATATGGCCTCCAAAAAACGAGAGAGGAGTATACGGAGGAGCCATGCGTCCAGGTCCAAAACTAGGATTCACATTAGTCACTAGAATGGAGGATGAGAGTTGCGACATCATGTTGGGCATACCAAAAGAAAATGAATTAGAGACTAAAGGTATTGACTGAGAATTGTAACCTGGCATACCAAAAAGAGATCCAAAAGGGTTTGTTCCTATGGGTTGAGTAGAACCCACAGGTTGGGTAGTAGTAGAGACGGGTATCTCCGACACCCCAACCGTCGAGGCTAAAGGATTCGAAGGGATCCCACTAATCACAGAAGATATAGGAGTTGATGGACTCCCTATGACATTCGGGTTTGACTCAATACTCATAACTGGATTATCACAAGTCTGGGAGGTAGAGATATATGTACCACTTTTATTAACTTTACGCCTTTTAGAAGGAAACTTCGGTAAAGACTCAAGATGTG
>ML800804.1:0-24746 GCA_009831015.1 Picea engelmannii
CGGAGGTCTGAGTAGGGACTATAGCAGTTTGGGGTGTGGACATAGTAGTTGGTTGACTTGCAGATATAGACAATCGATTAGTCTTCCCAACCAATTGGCCAACACAAACATTGGAAATGGAACCAACCACACCATCATCATGTGGTCTCAGATTTGGCCTAATATGATGTATTGATAGCCTTAGAGCATGAGGAGTGATATCATACAACGTGCCCAACTAGATATAAATCAAGTCCAAATTTTGGGCAAATAAATCACCTGCTCCTTAGCAACTGCCCGTGACATAGAAACATCTTTGGTTATTGGTGGTAACAATGACTTGACGAACCTATATACCAAAATGGAATTCATAATCTTAGCTCAAATGAACCTATGTTATCATCTCCATTCATGAATATGATCGAAAATGTGTGTGGCGGTGTTATGACGCAATTATGTCAAAATCTCTATTCCAGTCTCATACTAAATAGGCAATTGGAAGTGCGTTAGGAAAGTCATGGCTAAATATGAAAAGTCACGCTAGGTGGTGCTAGGTAACTCAATGTACCATCTAACGACACTGCTTGTCAAATTTCACTAGAAAATCCTTAATCATATACTATCATCTACCAGGGAGTTCAAGGAACACCATGAGTAATACGTCATGACATATGTAGAAGGGTCTTCTCCAGGTTTTCTATCAAATTTTGGAATATCCAATAGCAATTTTGTGGGAATTGTCAGCCACAAAGTTTGGTGTTGTATGAGGTCATCTATCAATCTAGATAAATCAGGGAGATCTAACGTTGCCAAAAAAGGCAATGGTGTAGTGGTGAACGCATTTAGGTTCAACGAATATGTGGCTTGTGACCCTGATGGACCTTGCGGTCCCCACATATTACTACCCCTAGAGGTACTAGGACCCTTGGAGAAATAATTTCCCCCGAGGACATAAGGGCCCTTATAGACATTACTACTCCCAGTGCTAGGAAAAACACTAGGAGTAAGACCAAACCCAAGATTAACATTCCTCCCAAATGTGAAACCAACATTTTCTATTGTCGGACCACCTATAGGGATACTAGATGTAGAAGGAAACATTTTCTATACCTGTAGGGATACTAGATGTAGAAGGAAATCCACTTCGGACGGTAAAACCAAGGCCTTGCCTCCCACCGAAAATGAATCCAAATGTGGGCACTAGAATATATGCAATGAGAAAACTGACACTAGGGAAACCCATAGAAGGAAAACATGTAATCGGTGGCATTCCTCGCATGGGGAAACCAAATGCACTATACATGGTGGTGGAAGAACCTATCCCACTAATGAATGGTAAGGAAGAGGTCAAAGAAACTCCTCCCAAAGCACTAGGTGATGAAGGAACAGGTCTTCCCATGTTAGATGAAACGCTCACACTTGATGTTGGCACAGGGGCAGACCCAGGGTTCAACGGTCAAGAGCGCACCAACAAAGCCCTAACTACCGACCCTTTCGGCAACACCTACGAAGCAGATGAAGTCTCACTCGAGGTAGAGGCAGGGGTGGTTGCAAGACTTAGGTGTTTGCAACCTTAGCTGGGACACAAATCTGTGATTATATCATTTACATAGCACTTAGCATCGATCATTCATCAATATTCAACCCTTATTATACTTCGCAGACAACACAGAGCATCGCGGTGTATACTCAGATCTACAGTATTTCAACACTTAACCATAGTAACCCAGATCAGATCCAGTAGATTGGCACTAAGCATCCTCATACACATCAGATATAACAATCATATATATCTAAGAAGCACATAGCATAAGTGGATATATCAAAGCACATAACATAAGCAAAGATGAACACATTGAATCAAATCACAGAGCATAACACACAGATTTACGTGGTTCACCCCCACCCTGGGGCTACGTCCACAAGATCTTCTTCTTTATTATCGTCTTCAATATGTTACAAGTACAAAGCCTCAAAAACCCTTCTTCGCATAGGACATAAGATCTGCGCGGCTCGCTAGATTCTTCTTCCTTGTGTTACAACACTTAGCTTTCTATAAGAACCTCTCAGTAACTTGCACTTAGCCTTGCAAGCCTTACATAGTTCGCACAAAGCACTTATTCAACATCACATAGATGCACTACCAGTTGCACTAAGTGATCACATCTACTGCTTCTTACATTGCCTATCCTTCTATTTATGCATTACAAAAGTGGGCCTAAACGTGGGTAAACCCTCGGGCCGACATCCATTTCCTGTTACATTAACCCAAAACCCTAAAAGGGGCCCAAAAGTGGACCGAGATCCCGTGATCTCTGCTTCGCCTGGTGCTCCATCTTTGACGGGCTGTCGAAGTCCAAAAATGGTCAAATATGACCAAGTGTTCCTCAAAACTTGGTCAAAGGCCAATAGGCCCCCAACACTCACTAGTGACTCATCCCAAGTCACTCTGGTCTGATCAATTCTACCTCGAATGTCTCGAGCTTGGCTTGAGTTGCTTCGACCTGTTGTTGTGCGACAACCTCTTGCTCAGTGAAATCCTGGATTACTGTGTCGTTTACTGGCCCTTCCAGGCGTTGTTCCGCGGTGATGACAACCTGTTCAAGCTCGGCTCCCTGGCTTTCAACTTCAGTGAACAGTTGGCATGCATTTTCTTGGATTGGTTGAAGTCATTGGGAGACTTCCATCACTTTACTTTGTAGTGTGTGTACCTGTTATTGGGCAGTGCGTTGTTATGGAAATCTCTTCATTCTTTCGACCGGGGTCAAGGCTTTCAACTGTGCCTGTAGCGTATCTGTGTGTTGCTTTGCTTCTTGGAGTTGTGCCTCCAATGCCTGCAACTCTGGATTCTCTGTGAGGTTCTCATAAGTCTGGGCGCTTCTAGCACTCAGCTGCTTGCATTCCAAGGCAAAGGTTTTTAATCAGCCAACTCCACTGCGGGAAGTTGCCTCCCTTAGATCTCTTATTTCTTGAGGAGTCTCGGGCACGGTACGAAGTTCCAGATATGCGATGTGTTGCTGAAGTTGTTAGATTACTTCTTCAAGTTGTGCCACCTGTTGTGGGACACGTTCTTCAATCTTCACTTCTATGACCGTCACAGAGCGAAGTGCTTTGTGAAACCTTTCCTGTACTTCAAGTTGCTCTGTGAGCAACTAGCCCTTGCTCTGCTGTAACTGTGCTTTTTCCTCATCCCACTTCGCTTGTAGAGCAAGATTTTCCTGTTCTGAATTACTCTGTTGTTCTACAAGTGCGCTCTGTACTTGTGTCAAAGCCTGGGTGGCTTGCACTGTGTCTTCTTGAGCTCGTCGAAGGCGAGCTTCAACTTTATCGGTGATCTGGTGTAATTGGATGGGCTCATCGCCTGTTCCTATTGTTCTGATTGTCAAGGGCACAGTAGAAACTGCTCAACTGGACTGGAGTGCCTGCTGCACTTCTTGAAGTTCACCCTTGATTCGGCTGAATACCTCCTGCTGCTTCGCTTCTTGCTTTTCTGCGATCTCTAGTGAAGCATCATTCAGCGTAGCGATTAAGAAGTTGAAGTTGTCTGGTGTGAGGGTAACCTTAAACATAGTCCGAGTGGCCTTAGTTTTCTTTTGGGATGAGGGTTTTGGTTGGGCAATCTTCCTTTTCTCAGAGGGGTCCTCCTCCTCTCTAGGCAGAGTAACCTTGCCTTTGTTTTGCTCAACTTCTGTGCCACCTAATTCTTCACCATCACCTCCCTGCACAGGTGAGATCGAAGTAGTCTTCGTGGATGTGCTATGGATATCTTGAGCTTCATCATCCTTCTTAGTCTTGCTTGGTCCAGGTATATCCAACATAGCTTCAGGGCTATCCACATCAGACATTTATGCGGGGTTTGCTGCAACAAGGAGGTCCGCCGACCATTCCTTGGTAACCTGCTCCAAGTCTTCTTCTGTCAACTTGTAGTACGACTGGAGTTGTTGTTTGTGCTCATCAGCGCGCACTGTGATATAGGTGAAGTGGCGGTCTGCATTGAATTTTATCAAAGGTCTAAACCTGTGAAGTGTGTTTGGGGTGAGGCGTGGTGTAGACTGGATTGCATTTTTCAATTGGTTGTAAAAGGCGTGGAAGACGACATTGGACTACCACTAGTTGTTCATGTCGCTAGAGTACCACAGCGTACAGAACTTCGCGGCCAGTGGTTCGAAGGGTTCGATCTCCGAAAAAGTGGCACCTTCTGGTAGCTCCCAAGCGATGAAAATGATTAGTATGAGCAACCAACTAAAGTGGAACTCATACCCTTGGTCTTGCGCTTCTCTGCAATCAAGATCTAGTTGGTTTACAAGGTACTGCGTCTAGTTCATCTGTAGTCCCTCGACGCACTTCCCTGCGACATCAACTATGAATCCAGTCATTTGTGTTGGTCTGTTCTTGCGAAATAGCTTGCCCGCGATCAAATGACAGGCAAGGCGCACTGCGCCACTCTGGATAGAGGCTACCTTGTAGCCTTGCGTGCCTTTCTCGACATTGCCATAAGTTTCTTTTATCCTCTGCGCTAGTGCTCGGTCTAAGGTCTTTCCAGGGTAAAACTTTTGTGGGTCATGGCCTTGCATACTAAGTCCTGTGATCCAATTGATCAAGGTCGGATCCACAGTGATGCGACGGTCCAACCATAAGTATCCTCCAGGGTAGCAGGACAACAACAACTTGACACATGCATTGACTTCCTGGTGTCTGCTGAAGTGTGGGATCTTCATTACATTAAGCAATGTGGACTGCGCGAGGTTTTGGGTCCATGACTGCGGGACAAACTTAGAATTATTGCCTTTGTTCCTGGTTAAGTACTTATGTGGGGCTAACATGTTGTAAACTTTATGATCTCCAAGGTTAAAATCACTAAATTTCAGTGGTACGAGCTTATCCTGGTCAGCACGAACTATGCGCACCCCTTTCGGAAGGTACGCGGTGATCAAAGTGTACTTGAAGTCTCGCGATACACTGTCACGGTTGATGGCACTGCTTAAAGGTGGTAAGAAAGGAGGTAGAATGCATGGGATAAGCTTGGCATTTGCGATGTCATCCTTGTGCTTGGTCTGTTTCTCATCGGTCGGTCGGGATGGACCGGCGCGAGTAGTGGAAGGGGAGGCCTGAAGTCCTCTCATTGACGATGCTTGTACTCATGTAAATAATCCCCACTCCGACATGACTCTCTCAGTCATTAAGCCAATCAAAACTTCTTCAACTAGTTTCTCAACAACGCTAAGCTCGTCCGATATACAAGCTCGGGTCAACTAGCTCGGTTGTGAAATGAATTCAGAGACTACAATGAACGGTATGAGAACAAGGCAATGATCACAGGGTGAAGTAATCTCAAGTTTCAAGCTCAAGTTCTCTCTTAGCAAAAAGTATTCTCGGTGCGTGGCGTGACAGACTAAGTAGGGAATCTTAGCAACGGTCTGCTTGCAATGGGTATGAGGCTGCATTAACTTATGTTCTGTCCATTATGGCACGGTATAACGGTCTAGTGGCGAGCCATAAATGCTTTTCGAACCGTTCGAAGCGGCAGTCAAACGCTTATATTGGCTTCCAACGACTATATTACTTCGCCTCGACGAAGTGGGATATGTCGCTCTTCTGATATCCCGACGAAGTTCCAATTCTGCAAAGTGTCTTGCTTCGAGCTACCCTTTGGGATCTTCTGTAATTTTTCAATCTTGGCCTTCTTCTTACTTAGATTTCTAGCCTTCTTTCCAGTGAGCTTTGTCTCGGTGATTCTCTTCCCATTTTGATTCTTATTTTCTTTGAACATAGTCAATTTGTACTGCTGAGATTCTCTCCTAGGGTTTAGGTATATCACTTTGTCTTTGTCTGGGGTAGAAATTTCAGCCTTTTGTGTAGCTTCGGCCTCGACATCTGGGCTTCTAGTGTCAGATGGCTTCGAGTGGTTCTCATGTTCTTCTATCAACTGTGTGATCCTTTTAGTCATGAAATCTTTTAACTCTTATCTCTGTTGTTCTAAAACCTTTTCTTCTTCCTTCTTTTTAGCTTGATCTCTTTCAATCCAAGGTTTTCCGAGTAGCATAGTAAACGGGGCGCTGTCCTCAATGAATTTGATAATCTCAAAATCTTCTTTTGTCGAAGTTCCATTGACTGTCATAAGTATCAGAACGAGTTTTCCACATAACATCATCAGTTTTCTTCTGAATAGTCCTATTCCTCCCAATGAAAGAATCATGGCAGGCTTCCCTATAACTTCCCAAGTTCTTTCCGACATAATGTTCACTTGTGTTTCTTCATCAAGAATACAGTCAATGTCGAAGTCCCTTATTCTTGCTTCGACTTGCTCCTTTTCTTTGAATATCTCTGGTAGTCAAACATCTTTATGTTCCTTCAGGGTTTCTTTCATCTGTATTAATACTTTCTCTGATTCTTGTTGGGTTTCTGCCTTTTATGGATCTGCCTTATGGTCTTCTTGATTCAGAGTTATCCTTTCAAGCTTAGCGATCATTCTAGGGCAATCCAATACCTCATGGTCCATAGATTTGCAACAGAGACAATTAGGTCTTCTACCAAGGCATTCCTTAGCTAGATGGCCTGGTTTTCTGCAACTGTAACATAGGATTAATCCTTGCTTTCTATTAAATGATCCCCAGCCTCTTTTGTACTACGCACTAGAATCATGATAACTAACCTGCAAAAAATTATTTCTAGGATCTTGCATCCATTTGTTAGTCCAAACATTCTTTCTATGCATATGTATAACATATCTATCATTATACTTATCAAATCCATTCACATCAAACTTTCTTTCATCTATTAATGCCCTAGGTTTTAAGCTAGGACATAATCTATCAAACATACCTAGATCCATGCTCTAGAAACAAAAAATTTCACTTATCTTACTTCTACAGGGCACAAAGCTTCCATATCTAAGAACTTTTAACTATTCTTACCTTTATTAGAGCACGGAGCTTACAGATCTTACCTCTTTTCTGCAGATCTTATCTCTTTCTTTCAGAAACTTCCACTTTTACTTTTCTTAGAGAACAAAGCGTTCAGATCTCGCTTCTTTTCTTCAGATCTGATCTTCCTTTCTTCAGATCTAACCTTATTCCTGGCACAAAGCTTCACAGGTCGAGTAAAAAGCTGCGTACTAGGGCAACATATCTACGCACAGAGCTTTCTTTTGCACAAAGTTTCTTCTTCCTTAGTTCAGAGCAATCATAGTTTCAGGTCTTGGCAACGGAACCATTTGTTGGCACAGGGGTAGACCCAGGGTTCAACGCTGAAGGGCGCACCAACAAAGCCCTAACTATCAGCCCTTTCGGCAACACCTACGAAACATATGAAGTCTCACCCGAGGTAGAGGCAGGGGTGGTTGCAAGACTCAGGTGTCTGCAACCTTAGTTGGGACACAAATCTGTGATTATATAATTTACAAAGCACTTAACATCAATCATTCATCAATATTCAACCCTTATTATACTTCGCAGACAGCACAGAGCATCGTGGTGTATACTCAGATCTACAATATTTCATCACTTAACCATAGTAATCCAGATCAAATCCAATAGATCGGCACTAAGCATCCTCATACACATCACATCTAACAATCATATATATCTAAGAAGCACAGAGCATAAGTGGATATATCAAAGCACATAGCATAAGCAAAGATAAACACATTGAATCAAATCATAGAGCATGACACACAGATTTACGTGGTTCACCCCCACCCTGGGGCTACGTCCACAAGATCTTCTTCTTTATTATCATCTTCAATATGTTACAAGTACAAAGCCTCCAAAACACTTCTTCACATATGATAGAAGATATGTGCAACTCACTAGATCCTTCTTCCTTGCGTTACAACACTTAGCTTTCTATAGCAACCTCTCAGTAACTTGCACTTAGCCTTGCAAGCCTTACATAGTTCGCACAAAGCACTTATTCAACGTCGCATAGATGCACTACTAATTGCACTAAGCGATCACATCTACTACTTCTTACATTGCCTATCCTTCTATTTATACATTACAAAAGTGGGCCTAAATGTGGGTAAACCCACGGGCCGACATCCCTTTCCCATTACATTAACCCAAAACCCTAAAAGGGGCCCAAAAGTGGACCGAGATCCCGTGATCTCTGCTTCGCCTGGCACTCCATCTTTGACGGGCTGTCAAAGTCCAAAAATGGTCAAATATGACCAAGTGTTCCTCAAAACTTGGTAAAGGGCCAACACTTGACATTGGGTAAGAATGGCGAAGGTATGAAAAAGGATTACCAAAAAGTCTATTCTAATGAATGAGTATGGGGTCAAAAGGCCTAGTCAAAGGGGGGTTAAAATTTTGTGAAGGACTTTCGTCAACCACTTCAATCTCTACGTGATCACTCCCCTCTAAATCTAATAATTGGCTTTCTAAGTCTACTGGGTTATTGGTGTCCATTGTGGATAATACCCTCTGCCTAATAGATGGTGGATCTTCCCCCTTGGGAGAAAGTCCTTGTAGTCTACACAACCGACGAATAGGTTGGTCAGCCATGGTGAAAATTTATGTTTTACCCAAGTAAACAATAATCCTATGGCCAAGTAGAGACCAAAACCACATAACACACCTCTAGAAGATCTAGGTTGTCAACAAGCAAACCTTTAGACAAAGGGGGCTTTCGAAAACCAACCCTTGGGGTATTTCAAGTGGAAGAGAACGTTATATATATAATATATATTCAATATTTATTTATAGTCCCCTATCAATTAAGTTTACAACTGTGTGTATAAATACACAAATTAATATAGTCATGTCTTTTTAGACAACGAATGCGTCTTTATAATAACAATATAATTAACACATTAAAAGTATATGTAACATCCCCATTATAATCCCCGATTTAATTAATGCTTATGTGGATATAATATGTGGTTACAGCCAAGCGATGTAATATGTGAATTGTATCTCTATGTTTTAATAATAAAATGTGATGCTAGCTACTAAGGGGACATGGACAAGAGATGGGGGTTGAATTAATCCACAAGAGGGGGAAGTGTTTAGGATAATGTCCAAGAGGAGTCCAAGGGGGGAATACCCATGTATATTAGTTCTACCCATTTTCCTAAAATTGTCATTTTGTATATGAACCTTCCATTTCTGATTGAGTGTTTCCAAAGATAATCATTGAATACATGTAAGAGAGTGGGTGTGAGTGGTCACATCCTAGAGTTATTGGGCACATGCGGGTTGAGTACAGTCAACTTGGGGAAGAGTGTGAGTCAAGAAAGGCAATCCAAAGGGAGAAAATCTGTATGGGTTGGGACAACAATTCTTATACAGGAAGTTTTTTGTGCATGAGGGAAAGGAGAGAGCAAGAAAGAGAGTTTTGAAGTTGGTGCAGCCATGGAGGGTGAATTCTAGAGCAAGCTGGAATGTATTTGGAGCGTTTTGGAGCCAAATATTGAATAGCTAGGTTGTTAGGCCTGAAGAGTGAACTCTGTAGTGAGTTGCACTGTAACAACAAGTGTTTGTTGTTGGTCTGTTGGTAATTTTCTTAGCAGCAAGTTCCCTTGAGTTCCCAACTGAGAGATTCCTAGCTACATGTGCCAGAGAGACCCTGATAAACGAATGGCACATTCCTTGGGTTAATCCCGATAAACATATTAGACATCCATTGGGTTATCCCTAATAAATGAATGGTGCATTCCTTGGGTTTGGCAGGTCAAGAGGAAGAGAGCTCGTAGAAAAATCGAGATAGTTGTAGGAGAATATCAGTTGGGTTATGAGTTTTATGAGATGCAAGTGGACTGTGAGAGACCACCCTATTTTGTGGATTACTAGCCTTAGCTCAGGGGTGATTGGTTGTTGAGAATTGGAACAATCAGTCTATGGTTGGGTGGAACGTTCGTCCCAAGCAACTGGTTGCACAATGGATTCAAAAGATAAGTGTTATATCTTGTTGTCATGTTATTTACATGTGTTATTGTTGTGCATGAACTCTGTGTATTTGAGAATGATTTACATGTTGTTGTGTGAGTAATTAAGATGCATTCATGTTAATTTGGTGTGCTTTAAATGCATTTATTTTATGGTTATAGACAATAGATAAACATGTTTTAAATTCATAGTTGTAAGCTACAAGAAATCGGCTAACAGTAGAAGAATTATTTTACTTATCCTCTTTGGAAAATTTCGAAAAATAAGCAAAATCGGAAAAAATTGGGTATTTTTTCGTACGATGATGTCGACATGACGTGGAGGCCTAGTGTCAACTGATGTGGTAGAACAAAGATGTGCAATGCCATGGTTGCAGGTACATGTTAGATGGGATGACAATTGGCATGTGATGTAGAGCTACGTGGCAGGCCAACTGTCAGTCCCACAAAACCGCGGTAAGAAGCGGAAAATCGACTAAGTCCCAAGATGTCACGGAGGTGGTGAACACGACGGACAATAGGGGTTATGTGAAGAAGTGAGGTAGCCCTATAGACTTGGGGACTCGTGACAAAATCTTGAAAATTGGCTAAATACTAAGAGTGGATTGGTCAAACAGGGTCACAAATATAAGAACCGGGAAAGTGCTATAGACCCGCTGCTCACGGTGAGATCTGAGAAAATGACTAAGTATGGAGAATCGATCGGGTGGCCAGGAGGTCACCATGTGTCATAGATCAGACGAACAGAGAGTGAGGGATATGATGATTCATGATGTATCATAGACCTGTAAAGAAATAATGGAAAATAATCTAAGTATAAGTGCAAAGTGAGTGCGGCGAAACTAGAGGGTACAAATAGGAGAACATGAAAGCCCTAAATGAAGAAGATATATGACTTAGATCTGTAGTGAATCCATTAAGACAGATCAACGATGGATATCTAATCAAAAAAAGATCGGACGGTTGTTGAGCGTTGCTACTATGTTACAGTGCTAATGAATATTCCTTAACAGTTTTGCCACCATAACTTTCAGCTCAGAGCTCGGATTGGAGCAAAAGAATAGTCATTGGAAAGGTCTTGAGGAGTAGAAGAGATATTTCAACCCATAATTTTGATTCGGGCATCATATTTTTTTCAAAAGTGATAAAACTAAATTCTGTAGTAGCAAAAGAGTGGAAATTGCAACTTGTAATTGTTGTAATGATTCGCTCAAAACTTAGATCGAGGCATGAGGATAGTCGTTGGAAAGTTATTTCAAAAAAGAATGCATTTAAGGAATCCTAATTGGGAGTAGTGCATTAATATTCTTCATAATTTAAAACTAAGAATGACCTGTAATCTAATTGATAAATAATTTGCAATATGCTTAATTCTAACATCAAATTATTGCATGCACATTCTTGTAGAATTAGAGATATAGAAAAGCATACTTTAGTTCCTACATGAGAAATAAAGACATAGTGGATGCTCAAGGGTTTTACATCCATGAATAAGAAATTAGAGGTCTACATACCAACATGGGTAATGTTGAGCTGAGTCTAATGGGGGAAGAGACAGGCAAGAGCATGTAACTAGGAGAAGCTTAGAAAAAGAAGTGTAGAGCCATAGGGCCGATAAGAGAGGATCATGAAGGCTTAAGAAGAGATACTTCAAAGCCTAAATATGCTACAGAAGAAATTTAACAAGGACTCTCGCACCAAGCAAGTAGCTAGTGCTAGACAAGTATCAACATCAAGATCCCATAGCAAAAGAGATGATCATGGGAATGATAGGTAGTCAAGAAGCATGAGTAGACACCATCATTCTCCAAGGCATTCCACCAGAATAACTCATGTAAGTTCAGATCCAGGGAGCAGGCCAAGTGTGTCTCTTGTTCGAAGGCAAAGGAGAAGACTCGAGGCAGACATCTTGCAGGGTGAACTCATGAAGATTAATCCACCAACTTTCAATGGTGAGCACGAGAAAGGATAAGATGTTGAGGCATGGCTATTGGAAATGAAGAAATATTTCTAGCTACATGATTACACATCCCGAGTAGAAGCTAGAATTTCTACCTACCACTTGCAAGGGAAGGCAACCATGTGGTGGGATTAGCTTAAGCAAGCCAAGAACCTTGATGAGGAAAATATCTCATGGAGGTAGTTCAAGGGATATTTCCAAGAGAAATATTTGTCTGAGCATTACTATGAAAGAAATATGAAAGAGTTCTTTGAACTCAAGTTGGGAACAATGTCAATGGAGGAATATGAGAAGCGGTTCTTTGAATTGTTAAAGTATGTTGACTTCATCAAGGATGAGAATGTCAAAATCCAAAGGTTTTTGAGTGGGTTACCCCCTTTCTACAGTGATAAGATTCAATATGATAACCCCAAAACCTTGGAGGAAACCATAAGCAGAGCAAGGCATCTGTATGAACAGAGCAAAGGAAGGTCAATTTTCCAAAAAGATTGGAATGACAAGATGAAGGGTAAAAAGGATCAAAGGCAGAAGGGTTTTAAGCCACCCTTTTTCAGGAATAATTCCCAAGCAAATCAACAAGGTCAAGTCGCCCAAAATGAACACAAGACTATAGATTCGTTTGGAAAAAGGCCAAAGCAACATCTGGTGCAATGTTGGGGGTGTGAGGGAAATCATCTATATAGGGATTGCCCTCACAACCGAGAAAGAATGAGGACTGTCCACAACATTCAAGAGGCTTAAACAGTGGAAGACATGGGCAAAAGCATGCCAAGGATTTATGCAACCTTGGATAACAAGCAAGTTGAATATCAATCTTCCTTGACTGAAGTGTAAGGTAAGATCAATAATGAGCCCATAACAATTTTAATTGATTTTGGAGCTAACCATAGTTACATAAATGCTAACATTGTTGAAAGATTTCACTTACAAAGAAGTAAGTATAAGATATCTTGGTTAGTTCAGTTAGCCACGAGGGCTAAGAGGAAAACCAATGAGTTGGTTGAATATTGTCTGATAGACATGAATGGAATCAACACAAAGGTGGATGTAAACATCATACCATTGGGTTCAGCATGGATTGGTTGGAAAAACATGATGATATCCTAGACTGTTACAACAAGACAATCACATGTCTTGATGAGGAAGGGCAACAAGGCAAGATTCAAGGCATTCCAAGAGTTGTAGTTGTTAGAGAGATTTCAACTATGCAGTTGAAGAAAAGTTTCAGGAAAGGATGTCAGGTGTTTGCAGCCCATATGGGGGAGGCAACCAAAGACAAAGTGGAAAGTGTTGAAGACCATCCAGTTTTGAGGGATTTTGAAGATGTTTTTAGAGAAACTTCAGGTCTACCACCAAAAAGAGACATTGATTTCTCTATTGATTTGGTGCCAGGAGCTGCCCCAATGTCTAAGACACCTTACAGAATGGGCACACCATAACTAAAATAGTTGCAGATGTAGCTTGAAGAACTTTTGAAGAAGGGGTATATACGCCCAAGTGTGTCACCTTGGGGAGCCCTGGTTCTTTTCGTAAAGAAAAAAGATGGAACCTTAAGGCCGTGTATTGATTTCAGGCAACTTAATAAGGTCACCATAAAGAATAAGTATCCTTTGCCAAGAATTGATGATTTGTTTGATTAGTTGAAGGGTGCAAAAATATTTTCGAAGATTGACTTGAGATCATGTTATCATCAAGTAAGGATAAAGGAAGAAGACATCAACAAGACAACATTCAAAACAATATATGGGCATTATGAATTCACGGTAGTGCCATTTGGGCTATCAAATGCCCCAACAGTTTTTATGTGTTTGACGAATGGATGTTCAGGGAATAATTGGACAAGTTTGTGATTATGTTCCTAGATGATATACCCATTTACTCTAAAACAAAAGAGGAGCATGAGCAACATTTAAGAATGGTGTTGCAAGTTCTAAGAGAGCATAAGTTGTATGCTAAGCTAAGTAAGCACATCTTTCACCAAAAGAAGATTCGCTGCTTGGGGCATATAATTTCAGCTAAAGGGATAGAAATTAATCCTGAGAAGATGGAGGCCATTAGAGGATGGTCAATGCCAAATAATGTGACATAATTTAGATCATTCATGGGTCTTGTTGGTTATTACCGAAGGTTCATAAAAGGTTTTTCAAAGATTGCAAGCCCATTCACTTCTTTGCAAAAGAAGGGAGTGAAATTTGAATGGACTTCCAAGTGTGAAGATAGCTTTCGACAGCTGAAAGACATCTTGACAAGTGCATCAATATTGAAGATTGTATACATGGATGAAGATTTTGTTGTGTTCACCGATGCATGCAAAGAAGGGCTTGGTGGAGTTCTTAGTCAAAAGGATCATGTGGTATGTTATGAGTCTAGAAAACTAAAAGAGCATGGAAGAAATTATGGCACATGTGATCTAGAGTTAGTAGCTATTGTACATGCATTAAAAATGTGGAGGCATTACCTTATGGGTAAGAAATTCAAGCTAAGAACAAACCACCATGGTTTGAAACATTCGTTTGGACAACCAACACTAAATGCTAGACAAACTAGATGGTTGGAATTTGAGTGATACAAAAAAAGGGAGCCTCCTGGTCTGCCTAGTAGGAAACCAGACCAGGGGTTCTCGAGTTGCGCTTACTGATATATTCGAGGGGAGGGACTGGTCTGCCACCAGGGGAAACCATGCTAGTCCCACCATAACCAATTTTAAAAGGAAAAGAAACATTAACATAAAAGGAAGATAGATGTTGCACCAACCTACTAGGCCCGAGAGGGTCGCAGCCGCACTAACCATTCGACTAACCTTTCACTAGTCCAAGACAATGATATTTTTCTCCCCACCATCTGCCTGGCTCTTGTTCTCCTCCTTCTGGGGGATCGTGCGAGTCTTCCTGATGTGGGTTGGCGCATCGTTGCCATCGACTGGTGTGATATCCATGTGGTGGACATAGAGCAGATATAGGTGAAATTGAGTAGCCAATCGCTCCATCTTAGATTTATGGTCCTTCTCGACCTCAACTAATAGTTTGGTGATGGCTTCCAAACTATTGATGTGACTCATGCTTTCTTCCAGCATCTTCTTGAGTTCCTTGTTATCCTCCCATCTAGCGTCTTTTGTTTCTGTAATCGCTTTACCAATTATCATCTTAGTTATCCACGCCATCTCCACTATTTTCTGGTATAGGCTTTCCCTGGGCTGCGTGGCCCTCAGATCAGTTACCCAGTCCACTTCCTGTGCCAGTGCATCCCATGCTTTGCCTTTGCTTTTTCCTTTTATTTCCTTTTCCCAATGGGTAATGGTCTCTTTTCCTTTTGGCGTTACCAGAGTTTGGAAGGTGCCCTCCACCTCTTTTGCCACCTGCTCCATTCTTGATATCTGTCTTGGGCTATTCGGGACTTCCTTTCCAAGGGGGTTTCTCTTCCTGTGCGTTCTCTTCATTCTTGCTGTCCCGCTGGGTCTGTCACGGCTCCTTTGTTGGTTATTCATCCTATACCTCCCTTCACAAAGGTTCTTTTTTTCCTTGTCCTTGTATTTGTGGTAGTCCATGATATTGCGCTTCTTCTGATTGCGGTTATTTCTATTGTCATTCCTCTTATTGGGATTCTCCTACTGCGCTTGTCCTTCCATTCATGACTTGCCCATATTGGTAACCGCTCCCAATCTTTATTCTGGTTGCAGTTTGTATGATCATGATGACTCACCTTTTATCCTTGTACGGTTCCCTACCCTTGCTCATATGAGATCATACGATGTTGTTGTTCGTATCTGTGCTTTGGCATGGAGGATCGGGTCAGGGACATGTCACTCCCTCATGCTTGACATCATTCGTTATATGCGGTTTGTCGTCTGTACTTTCCCTCGTGCTTTCTTCGATCCTCTTTCTGTCACTAGGGTCTTGTTGTCGTACTCTCGCCTGTTGTTGATGCTGATCCTGCATGTTGATTGGTGACCGAGTGTTTGACAATCATATCCTGCCTGGGTTCCACATGCTCGTCATTGGGCCTTGCGCTACCGTTCTCGATGTCACCTGCCTTGCTTAACCTGTTGTCACGGTCTTTTGTTGCTAGCTGGATGTAGTCTGTTCTGAGTTCACCATTCATGATGTTGATCCAGGTAGTGTCTAGTTCTAGTCATTCCTTATCTACCCCCTCATTGGCTAGTTTGTCTGCTAGGCCATTTGTTGACCTGTGGACCCAGTGCAACTCCATTGTGTTCAGTTTTTTCAGATGCTCTTGGATTTTCTGTAGGGAGAGGGCCAGGCGCCAGTGTCTCTAAACCTTGCCCACTCTGGTTCCATTCTGGAGTCTCTTCACCATGTTGATGACCAGGGTGGAGTCGCCTTCCATGATTTTGTTTATCATCCCTTCACACCTTAGGATTTCAAGGCCAAGTTCCAGAGCTCCAAATTCTACTGTGTTGTTGGTTGAGCTTCCCATACTCCCAGCATACAGCTGGATGATGTTACCACCACTGTCTCTGATAGCCCCTCCCATCCCTGCCACTCTTGGGTTTCCTTTTGTCGCCCCGTGAAAATTTAGTTTGAGGAACCCCAACCGGGGGGGGGGGGTCCAGTTGCGGTCTCCTATTTGGAGTTGCGGATCTTGCACAACCGTTGATATGTTGCACCCATCCTTTAGGTGAAAGAACTCCAGGATGCGAGCATCCTGGTCAGTGAGTTGCGTTGTTTCCTTCTTGTAGTTGCGGCTCTGCACCGTTTCTCGTATTTGGGAGATTATTGTCTCCTTGAGCTTTCCTTCTGGCAGGCCTTCATTCCTGAAGATACATTGGTTCCTTTCTTTCCATATTTCCCAAATTATCATCCCCAACGTTAGTTCCCAACAAAGGTTCACCTTTCATTTTCTCTATAACTCTCATTCCAATTGTTGATGGTTGCGCTGATGTTGCCCCGGATCCTATTGGATTGGCGATATATACCAGCCCCCGAGTCCCATAGCTTTGTTGTGTAACCGCACTCGTCGAGGAGGTGATTGGTTGTTTCCTCCTTGGCTTGACAAAGGTGGCAGAGAGATGGATGCATTTGACCCCTTTTCCTAAGATTTTCCCAGGTTAGAATTATGTTGTGGAGTACTAACCATTCGAACAATTTGATTTTTGGCCATTGAGGGTTGCACCAAATCTTTCCCCATTGTTGCGCCGGGTCCTCCTCATCCTGGTCCGTGATGCACTGTCGTGCTTCTTTTAAGTTGAAATCCCCCCCCATTTTCCCTGCCCCACCTTAATTGATCCTCGTCCTCTGAGATTGCAATTTTCCTTTTCGCTAGTTCCTCTTCCACCTCTCTCGTTTGGGTTGCGATACGATCTCTATTTTGGGGGTTGAGTTTATCCCAAGTCCTCCATCTGTTGCTATCTATTCTTTGCTTCCAGTAGTGATGGATTTTTGTTTTACCTTGCGTTGTCATTTCTTGTTGTAGTTCCTCCCTGTCCGGATGTTCCATTCTAGGTTCCTGTTGCCACGCGTCCTCCCAGAATCTGGCTTTTTGACCATTTATGACTTCCCAGAAGCTGTGTTTATAGATCCAATTCTTGTTGCGCCATGCTAGATTCTAGATGGTTGATCCCTCCCTTGTGCCCATGAAACAGATGCGGTCCTGATCGTTGATGTTCTGGGCATACTTGGCCTTCCAAAGGTTTGTCCACGGTACTGAGTCATCCTTGACCCATCTCCACCAGAGTTTTGCCTCGTAGGCATCATTGGTTATCTGTGGGTCTTGTAACCCCAGGCCTCCTTTGCCTTTTGGTCTGCATACCTTCTCCCAGGCCTCCTTTGCCTTTTGGTCTGCATACCTTCTCCCAGGCTATCAGGGCCCATTTCTTTTTAGTTTTTGTGCCTCGCCATAGGAAGTCTCTTTGAATGGCTCTTATCTTTTGTAGTACTCCTTTGGGGGCTAGAAACACTGACATCATATACTCCATAATTGCTTGTAGAACCGCTTTGGTAAGGATAAGCCTCATTGCCAGGTTGAGAGCTTTGTAGGTTCAATTTTTTACCCTCTCTTGCAGTTTGTTGATCAGTCCTTCCCACATTGCCATTTTGTAAGCTCTGTCCGTCAGGGGGATTCCCAAGTATTTTGTTGGGAGCGTTTTGCGTTCAAACCCCAGAATGTTGGCCAGGTTCCTTTGGATTGCAGGATTAGTGTTAAAGAAATAGATCATGGATTTGTAGTGGTTGATCTCCGCCCCAGAGGCTTCCCCAAAGTCTTCTAATATTCTTTTGTAGGTTTTTGCTTCCTTGACCGTGGGTGTACCATGGAGTAGGGTATCATCCACAAACTGTTGGTGTGTGGAGGTTGGACAATTTTCGAAAGGTTTGATGCCTTTTTAATTCCCCTGTTGCAGTTGCACTTTTTATGCTTCTGCTGAGCCCTTCCATCATCAAAATGAACAGGAAGGGGGATAGCGGGTCTCCTTGTCTTATGCCTCTCGAAGGCTAGAAGGGTTTTGCGGAGCTCCATTGATTAGCAGAGAATGGCTTGTCGTTGAGACTAGATTGATAATCCAGTTGATCTAGTGCTGCTCAAACCCAAAGGCTTCCAACGTCTTGGCCATATAATGCCAACTAATTTTTTCGTAGGCTTTCGCCAGGTCAAGTTGGATTATCATCCGCCCTCTCCTTTGGATTTTTAACGTGTGTATAAGCTCATGGGCATGGATGATGTTGTCCAGTATTTGTCTTCCCTCTATGAATCTGGCCTGTTCCTATGAAATCAGTGTGGGTAGGAGAGGTTTCAAGTGATTGGCTATGACTTTGGAGATTATCTTGTACAGTACATTGCATAGGGCTATAGGCCTATAGCGATCCAGGGTCCTTGCTTCATTTTCTTTTGGGATTAGTGTGATCATTGTGGCATTTAAAGCTTTCAAGATGGAAGCCGAGCGTCTGGAGTCTTCCACCACCCCATAAACATCTTGTTTAACAACTTCCCAACAGGCTTTGAAAAATTCCACTGTGAAACTGTCTGGGCCTGGGGCCTTTCCGTTGGGCATCTCCTGGACCACTTGGTCGATTTCCTCCTTTGTTATGGGTTTGTTTAGATTGATATTTTGTTCCTCGGTGACCAACCTGAGCATGTGTTGAGTTATCCTTTGTATGGCCTCCATTCTGTCTTGATTAGGTTCCCGGGCTATCCCCTCGAAGTGATTGACCAATGTATTTTCAATTTCCTTGTGGGATTCTCTTTCGATCCCATCATGATCTCTGATTTTTAGGATTTTGTTATGTGTTCTTCTTGCAGTGGTTGTTTTATGAAAAAACCTAGTATTCCACTCCTCGTCCTTTAGCCACCTGATTCCGGACTTTTGGCGCCATAGAGTCTCTTCCTGCCAACATTTTGCTTCCCATTCCTGGATCATCTGGATCTCTTCTCTTTTCCGCTCCTCTGTGTAACCCTCATCGATGCAGAGTTCCTGGAGTATCCTCATTCTTTTCTCGATATTTTTCTTCTCTTGGTTTATGTTTCCAAAGATTTCCTTGTTCCACTCCTTGAGTTTGTATTTGATGTACTCGAGTCTCTTATAAAGTTTTAACATCCGTGTCCCTTGATTCGGTAATTCCTCCCTCCACCATTGTTTGATATTCTCCTTGAAAGTGGGATGATCAATCTAAAATTTCTCAAATCTAAAGGGTCTATTCTTTGGAGTGGTTTGGAAGTTTGCTTCCAATTAAAATGGCCAATGGTCTGAACCCCCCCATGGGAGGATGCTACACTCTAAAGTTAGTCTCTGTAGAATAATGGACTCTGACACCAGGAATCTATCTAGCCTTGTAGCTACTTGGTAGTGGTTACTTCGTTTGTTATTCCAGGTGAATTGGCCATTGTTGGTTCTGATGTCTACCATCTCCATTGCTTCAATGAAAGCTGGAAATTCCTTCGCGACTCTGTCTAATCTCCTGGTGCCCCCTTTTTTCTCCGCAAGTGTCGTGATGATGTTGAAGTCCCCTGCTAAGATCCAGTGGAAACACTGACATCATATACGCCGTAATTGCTTGTAGAACTGCTTTGGTAAGGATAAGCCTCCCTGCCAGGTTGAGAGCTTTGTAGGTTCAAATTTTCACCCTCTCTTGCAGTTTGTTGATCACTCCTTCCCACGTTGCCATTTTGTAAGCTCTGTCCGTCAGGGGGATTCCCAAGTATTTCGTTGGCAACATTTTGCGTTCAAACCCCAGAATGTTGGCCAGGTTCCTTTGGATTGCAGGATTAGTGTTAAAGAAATAGATCATGGATTTGTAGTGGTTGATCTCCGCCCCAGAGGCTTCCCCAAAGTCTTCTAATATTCTTTTGTAGGTTTTTTCTTCCTTGACCGTGGGTGTACCATGGAGTAGGGTATCATCCACAAACTGTTGGTGTGTGGAGGTTGGACAATTTTCGAAAGGTTTGATGCCTTTTTAATTTGCCTGTTGTAGTTGCGCTTTTTATGCTTCTGCTGAGCCCTTCCATCATCAAAATGAACAGGAAGGGGGATAGTGGGTCTCCTTGTCTTATGCCTCTCGAAGGCTAGAAGGGTTTTGCAGGGCTCCATTGATTAGCAGAGAATGTCTTTTCGTTGAGACTAGATTGATAATCCAGTTGATCTAGTGCTGTTCAAACCCAAAGGCTTCCAACGTCTTGGCCATATAATGCCAACTAATTTTTTCGTAGGCTTTCACCAGGTCAAGTTGGATTATCATCCCCCCTCTCCTTTGGCTTTTTAGCATGTGTATAAGCTCATGGGCATGGATGATGTTGTCCAGTATTTGTCTTCCATCTATGAATCCGACCTGTTCCTATGAAATCAGTGTGGGTAGGAGAGGTTTCAAGCGATTGGCTATGACTTTGGAGATTATCTTGTACAGTACATTGCATAGGGCTATAGGCCTATAGCGATCCAGGGTCCTTGCTTCATTTTCTTTTGGGATTAATGTGATCATTGTGGAATTTAAAGCTTTCAGGATGGAAGCCGAGCGTCTGGAGTCTTCCACCACCCCATAAACATCTTGTTTAACAACTTCCCAACAGGCTTTGAAAAATTCCACTGTGAAACTATTTGGGCCTGGGGCCTTTCCGTTGGGCATCTCCTGGACCACTTGGTCGATTTCCTCCTTTGTTATGGGTTTGTTTAGATTGATATTTTGTTCCTCGGTGACCAACCTGGGCATGTGTTGAGTTATCCTTTGTATGGCCTCTGTTCTATCTTGATTAGGTTCCCGGGCTATCCCCTCAAAATGATTGACTAATGTATTTTCAATTTCCTTGTGGGATTCTCTTTCGATCCCATCATGATCTCTGATTTTTAGGATTTTGTTGTGTGTTCTTCTTGCAATGGTTGTTTTATGAAAAAACCTAGTATTCCACTCCTTGTCCTTTAGCCACCTGATTCTGGACTTTTGGCGCCATAGAGTCTCTTCATGCCAGCATCTTGCTTCCCATTCCTGGATCATCTGGATCTCTTCTCTTTTCCGCTCCTCTATGTAACCCTCATCGATGCAGAGTTCTTGGAGTATCCTCATTCTTTCCTCGATATTTTTCTTCTCTTGGTTTATGTTTCCAAAGATTTCCTTGTTCCACTCCTTGAGTTTGTATTTGATGTACTTGAGTCTCTTATAATGTTTTAACATCCTTGTCCCTTGATCCGTTAATTCCTCCCTCCACCATTGTTTGCTATTCTCCTTGAAAGTGGGATGATCGATCTAAAATTTCTCAAATCTAAAGGGTCTATTCTTTGGAGTGGTTTGGAAGTTTGCTTCCAATTAAAATTGCCAATGGTCTAAACCCCCCCGTGGGAGGATGCTGCACTCTAAAGTTAGTCTTTGCAGAATAATGGACTCCGACACCAGGAATCTATCTAGCCTTGTAGCTACTTGGTAGTGGTTACTTCGTTTGTTATTCCAGGTGAATTGGCCATTGCTGGTTCTGATGTCTACCATCTCCATTGCTTCAATGAAAGCTGAAAATTCCTCCGCGACTCTGTCTAATCTTCTGGTGCCCCCTTTTTTCTCCGCAAGTGTCGTGATGATGTTGAAGTCCCCTGCTAAGATCTAGTGGAGTTTGCGGGCTCGGGTCTGTAGATCTTCGAGGTCTAGGAGCATTCTCCTTTTTTCCTCCAACCTCTAGGGGCCATACACATTTGTGCATAGAATCACCTCAATGTTACCTATAATTTGCATACTAACCGAAAGTGTGTGTCTCATTGCTTTAGGTGCTAGTAGGGTCAGCGAGTGTGGGTTCCATAAGGTGAGTATACTGCCTGCCATCTGTTGGCCTTCAATAGCCAAAACCTTGTACTTACTCTATTGTTTTTTATTGATTGTTTCCATTCTGTCTACAGTGCATTTTGTCTCTTGAATGAAACTGAGGTCAGGTTGTTCCTTCTTCAGTCTACTTTTAAGGATTCATTGTTTTCGTGGGTTGTTTAGGCCTCTTATATTCCATGTTATAATATTCATTTAAACATGTGGGGGGGATTTGGGGAAGAGCTTTTTGATCTTACTTGAATTGATCAGCAGGGCTCCTAGTTCTTGTAGGGCTACGCTGTTTGATTTGCTTCCTTTCTTCTGCCTCGTTTGCTTGAGTGACTGCTGTGATTGTCCCTCGCCTACTTTGATTCCCTGGTGTCCTATCTCGCCATGCGTGCGCTTGATCCCTCTAGTTTTTTCTTCCTCTCTCAGAAGGAAAAGGTATTGGATACGATCTAGTTGCTTTGCTGGCACATTGTCTACTCCCTGATTTTTCCATTGTTCCAATATGTTCGGGAGGTCTATTCCTTCCCTTTCCACAATGTCTCTGAGATCCGGATCTTCCGTGCCTACCTCGCTTGGTGTCATCTCCGAGTCTCCGTCTGCCTCCTGCATTGGGGTGTTGTTATCTTCGTTGCCTCTTTCCATAGGACTTGCGCTACCTCCCTATTCCCTCTTATTGCTTGTACTATATGTGTTTTCCTGAGTTGCTTGTTCCTTGGTTTCTCTAGATTTTGTCTTTTCCTTTCCTCCTCCTTCCCCTTGGTTAGCCTTGTCCCTTCCTTCTGGTCTAGTCCTAGCTTCCGGGTTGCTCCCTGTTGGGGCTTTGCTTTGTTTCTTGTTTGCTCCCTTTCTGTGATTAGGTTTTACAAACCCGTCCTCATCCTGTTGTGTTTTGATATTTTCCGTTTCTTGTTTTTTGTTGAGTGGACATTCTCTGATTATGTGTCCATGTTCATGGCATCTTTTGCATCGGAAGAGGATCTGCTCATAGTCGATGCTTTGTATCCATTCCTCATCCCTGAATTCCAGGCTTATGGCTTCTGGGAGCGCCCCTGACACATCCATCTCTATGCAGATCCTTGCATATGATGTATATCTCCCTTTTAGGGTTGCTTCCGATGTCTTGACATATTTTCCCAGCTTGTTCCTGATTGCTTCAAAGGTGGACAACAACCAGTAGTCTAGCGGTAGGGAGTAAAACCTTAGCCAGTCTTGGACATTTTTAAAGGTTTCTTTTTATGGGGAGAAGTTTTCCTTCCACGACCGCATGTACAATCCTGCTGAGGCGTGGAAGTATGCCCCCCCAAAGACTTTATCTCTGTCCTCCAGGTTCATAAAGACTATTGTGAAGAAACCTTTCGAGCCCAGGTGGAGTTCCACTTCTCCACTTGGCTTCCATTGATATTTTATCCAATTGCGCAACGTTCTTTCTGTGGGCCACAACCCCATGAATTTGCAAATTAGTGCATGTGTCTTCATCTGGTCCCGATAGAGTTGCGTTTATGGGTCTTCTAGTATAACCCTTGGTATCATTGTGGTTTGAGGTTTACATGGGTTGCGCCCATTTGTCCCACTGGGCTTCACTGGTTTCTGCGTTTCCTTCTGGGCTTCTCTGACTTCCTCCCCCTCGCGATCCCTTTTTTCCTGGTTGCTCTCCTGGTTCTTTTCCAATCCTGATCTCGAGGTGCTTGTCAACGATTCTTTGAAACCAACGCCCTGTGGGCCTTTCCCCTGTCCACCACTACCTGCTTGTATGAGGGGGTTCCACCCCGCCCCCTTTGGTAACCATTCCGTGCACTGTTGAGACCGCTGTTGTCAAACGTTAACTTACGATTTCTTCAGAACAACGTAAAATCCCCGTAAAATCACAATGTTTTGAGCATTAGGGAGCTGGGGTCATCACTTATTTCCAAGGTTTATTTCTTTACAATTTTTTAAATTTTGATATAGTATAAATGTTTTGAAATTTTAAATTCATAATTATATTATTTTTTTTTAAATTTTTGATAAATAATTTTTTTTATAGATTTTTAAAAATTTTAATTTTTTAAAATTATATAAAAGTATTTAATAAATTTATAATTTTAATTATAAGTAATTTATAATTTATAATTTTTTTTATACTTTTATATTATGCAAAGTATTTGGTTGAAAAGTTTGGTGTTTTTCAAAATTTAAATTTTAATCTTTAAATAAAATACATTTAAATATTTATTTAAATATATATGACAATTTTTATATTAATTCTTTATAAATAATATTGTATAAAATTGTTTACTTCAATTTATAAATAGCATTAATAAGATTGTACAAGATTGTTTGCTTCAATTTTTAATTTTTAGTGTTTTTTACAATTTTACATCGTAAAAAAACATTTAGTTGAAAAGCTTGATATTAATAAAAATATGTTGAATTTTTTAATAAACATTTTTTTTTTTATATATATACTTTTAAATATAAATATATCTAATCAAATACAATTTTTTTTATAGTATTTTTATAATTTTATATTGATCTATGTAAAAACATTTAGTTGAAAAGCTTAATATTAATAAAAATATGTTGATTTTTTTAATAAATATATATATTTATTTTTAATACTTATATACTTTTAAATATAAATATATCTAATCAAATATATATATATATATATATATATATATATATATATATATATATATATATATAT
>ML800804.1:39891-53389 GCA_009831015.1 Picea engelmannii
CAACTCACACCAACAGAGTTAAATCTAGACTGCATGGAACAAGCTAGAACTGATCAGATCATGGATACACAGATCAAGCACACCCGAAAACAAAGGATTCCGCTATATCGAGTTGTCAAAGCAGGCCAACTCCTTCACCAAGGTAAATGGCTCACCAGGGATCAAGTTCAACAGATGTTTCCTCATCTCATGGAGGAACTCAATGCAATGGGGACCATTACTTCCTAAGGGAGGAGGAATGATCCAGGTGGATATTGGTGGCCACCCACCTATTCCACTTGGACCCCCACCATTGCTTCTTTCAGTTTTTCAGTTTTCGCACAGTATTGATCTAGGTGGATATCGGTGGCCACCCACCTTTTCCAAATGGCTCAAAACGACTTTCTGGCAATTTTGGCAATTTACTATTTTTAGCAGGTTTTAACTTCCGGGGCCATTTTGAGGGTCCAAATGAAGGTTTTTCGAGATCGAGGCCCTCAATGATAGTTGAAGACATGATTGAGCCCCCGAAATGAATCTCCTCGACGATACCTTTCCAACGAGCTATCACACACCTAAAATGGAGATCGTATGCAAAAGTTACGACCCCGGGAAGTTGATGTACTCACTTACCCAAACGGGGCCCACATGACTTTTGGCGCTTCATTTCCTAGGGTTAGGTTTTTGGATGTCTAGGACTTTTGACATTCCCGTTTATTGTAAAAAGGCCTTCAGAGCCTCATTGTAATCATCTTCTCATGGATGCGAGTAGCGGCCACATCTCTTCTCAGAGATAGCTACCAACGCCTAGCTAGTTTATTTCCATTCCGTCTGTAAGCATATTTCAGTCATTTGCTATTAATGAAATGAAGTCTTATTTCCGCTGCATCTCTGTGTTTATGTGTATTTCTGTATTTCATTGTGTTCCTACATAAATCCGGATCAATCTGAAACCTTATCACTAATTGAGGCTTGAGGATGCAAAAACCCTAACCCTAGACAACTATCAAGCCATGTTAAATATCATGTCGTTATGAAGAGAAGGGGTTCCAATATTTTGTATTGTACTTGTTCCATAGTTGAGAAAAGCATATAAGGAGTGGTATTTTGAGAGCATAATAAAGGAGGTAGGATATTCTGTAACATCCGTTCAATCCATGGTGTCGAACGCAACTCCATAGCAAGTGCCCCTTTCTTTGCATTTGCATTTGCATAATTGAAGAAAAGATAGTAGAACATAAGCCTCATCTTCTAGCTGGGTTTTCTCTCGTTACAAGTTTCCCAGTATATATCTTGTGTTCATTTGTGTGGATGGTGTGTATATTTGTCTGTTTTTTCATTTATGTATTCAGTTATTTTCATAAATCTAAGAAATAAGCTAGTAATAATTAATCTAGGATCTAAGGAAGTAGATTGCATAATCTAAGATTTTAGAATATTATAAGATCTGTTTATGTGACAAACTGTTCAAGTGGAATATCCATGACAATTTACAAATCAATGTCTATGTCATGTTGGAGAATTATTAGTTCCTTGGAGCTTGTGCAGTCTAGCACCATGTTGAAGGGATTTAACGACCACGTGTTTAAGCGTGATGGAATCATTGTCGCCTTTCATGTGGAGTTAGGTGAAAAGACCATCTCAATTGAAGTTGAGGTATTCAATGCCCCATTAGATTACAATATGTTTCTTGGGCATAGTTGGTTCTACACGATGATGACCATTGTCTACTTAGTATTTAGTGTTTTATGTTTTCCCCATCAAGGGAAGGTCACAACTATCGATGAGTTGGAATATTGCAGGCCTGATTACAGGTCTAATGGTGGTATGAACATTCATTTCATTAGTGGTTCCTCGAGTGCTTACGAGAGTGTTGGTGTGGGGATGTTTAAGGATTCATCGCTCATGAGTACATTTACCCTACCCCCACCACTCACTACTCAAACCGTGGCTCCAATATGTATGATTTCTATGGGCACTTTTGAATTCCAGGGGTATATTAATCATTGGGTCATGCCTATTAGTCCTTTTGACAATGAATCATTTGGATATAGCATCCCACTTAGTGTGGTTGAGATTTCCTACCAGACAATCCAGTCAACATCCACTGGAACTAATTAGAAATTCCATCCCACTACGGAATATGATCAATATACCTTGCCCACTTGGGTGGTCACTCCATCCAATTTGAATGGCTTCCTAGATTTTGAGCTACCTTCAAACATGGAGGTCATTGATTAAGGGATTTCCCCCCTGTGATCGTGGGTCTTAATCACAACAGAGCAAGACCAAGTGAAAGAGATAATCGTCTCCCCACAGTGACAAGACAAAAAAAACTAAAGAAGATAAATACTTTAATTAGGAGAAAGTAGGGATAGAGAGGAAAAAATAAGGTGCACCTTGTTCTCCCGTTTGATGTCGATCCATGCTCCAATTCACCGAAGATCTCCTAATATTTTGCTGGAATCAACCTACAAGATAGATACAAAACTAGGGATACGACGAAAGTAGTTATATGATAAAAAAAACATGTGCATGCTATATGTCAGATTCAAACTAAACATAAAGATAAATGTACAATGAAGAAAAATCTAGGTGAAAACAAGCTCTTTTATTACCAGCGAGTGGACAAGGTAAGTTACAACCTTGTCCAACTTTAGGCATCATCTTGAAACCAACTGTCTGGGTTCCTTCGAGAATCTTCAATCATCAACTCAACTATAAAGGCTTTTATCAATGACTCAAATAGGGACAAGGAGACACCCTATAGTCACATAAAAGGAGAAAGAAGCTCTGGAAAAGGAGTTTCCAGATTAAAGGGTCTTACCCATAATTTTGGTCGTCATGATGATGTATTGATAATGGTGTATTCAAGCTCTTCATTAGAACTTTCTCCTGAGCAAAGTTACCTTCATCTCTTTCCAGAAATCACAGTTTTGAGGAAGGTTCGCAGGCTACCAATACATTTGCCTGCGAGAATGCATGATTCTCGCAGGCTGCCTTAAGCCAGGGTGCGAGAAGTTCGCACTGTGTCTAACTACTAGGGTGCGAACACTTTCTAAAGAAGGGAAAAGGGTGAATTCTCGAAGCTTCTAGAAGGGAATCTTCTAGAAGGATGAGATGGCATTCGAATGGTTATCTAAGTACTGGCTTTCCTGATATTTTGGGATCATTCCTATCCAAGTAACTAATTCATTCTCTCTTCTATATTGAGGGAATTCTCATGGAAAAGGTTAGAATAAAACTAGCTAGGGATTCTCTAAGGCTCTTTTACACCAACATTTAGCTAGGCTAGTGCTTTGGAGTAGGAAGAAAGATACACTCTCCAAAAGCTCAAAACACACAATAGCATCTTCAGTTAGGGAGTGTTAAGTTCCATTTGCAACATATTGTCCTGGGAAGCCCTTCTAACACAAGGGTCAAACACTAGGTCGCATTGGTGTTGGCAAAGTTACTCACCCTGCTTTGTTGACATCAGTGTAGAGATTGCACGTATTACGGGGGTCGCTCGGAGGTATACCCACAATGATGAGTGGAAGCCTTTTGAGTTGATTTCGGGCTAGATACCCTGCCCTTGCGTGTGGATCGGACTGTCGACTGTTCCCCCAGGCTGTACTGTTGTTTGTGGTGACCTTAGTGGCCTATCTTTCTAGGTTCTTACCCAAGGTGACTGTGGAGGGGAAAGTCTTCACGGTACCTGGAATTGACGTTGATCAAACTCACTCGAGCTCCTTGGAGGGTATACCCACGATTATGTGTGGGAGCTCGCACCAGGGTGTAAGTCCGTTAAGCAGGTCATCAACGTAACTTTTCCATCCTAGCCCCGCCCCTTCTCGTCTTGTTGTTGCGACGTTGGATTTCATCCCCAACTAGTGGCTTCGATATTAGTAGGTCTTGTTTGCTTGGTGATTGCTTCCTAGATTTTGTTTACTAGTGTGTGTTGTTTGTTTATCGAAGTTGACCATAAGAATTTCTTCGTGGAGCTTGTCACTCGTTTACAATTGCTCCCCCACGACGTTCACGTAGAATGCAAGGTTTATCTCCAGAGCATCTGGATGGTTCTCAACCCTCGCCTACCGGTACACCTGAGGGCTCTCCCCATCAGAGTGAAGTCCCAGTGGTTACTCCACCACACGTGGAAACAAGTGACGTTCCAGTTGTCACCACACCACAAGTAGAATCCACTGACTCTCTAGAACCTTTTCGAATTACCAATACTAGAGAGGACTATCGCATTCGCCATGGTGAATGACCTTTTGTGCGATTAAATTCTTCTGACGAAGCCGTTGTTACATCTTCTGAATCAACCGTTGGGCCTTCTTCCGGTGTAGTAGGCCAAGATCCTTTTTGGTCAGGTGATTTTCGACGAGTCCTTTTTGGTACTGAATCACCTACAGTCTACAAAATCAATCCTCCGGTGTTTTCTGAGACAGAAACTACACCAGTAACTACCACTTATCACTTTGTTCTCCCTCCCGAGATGGCCCATCTCGCGAATACTACGAGTGTCCAAACCGGAATTATTGCAGCTAGTCTTGGTCCTATCAATACCCAGCAAATGCCTGATGTCAACCTGACATTACCTTCCGGTTATCATGCGTTGAATGCTTTGTTGAATGCTTCCAATCCAACACCTCCACAAACCCCAACCGGTTCTCCAGGTCTTGGGCACCCTATTCCCGGTTTTATTCCGACACTCCCTCAATTTCCTTCTGGCAATCCTAATCCTATTGGCACTATACCGTCCGTTGCACCAAACTTGCATATTCCCGTTGGTAGACAAGGTGGTACGATTCCATTTCCTCTTACCGGACATAATCCAATTGCTACACAATTTCCGGTTGGAACACAATCTATGATAGGAGGACTAACCTCCCCTTTTGGACAAAACATACCTCCTGAATTGGCCCAGTACTGGAATCAAATTCTACAAAACTTTCCTCAAAATGCTGGGGGGCAGAAAACTGTCCCTACTATGGGCCAACCATATCCAGGTATACCTAATCCTATTTGGGGTCAGAGTCACAATACTCAAACTCAGGTCCCTACTCAAACTCAAGGTTACCATCCTTGGAATTACTATCCTCTCCAACCACCACCGAATCAACCAGGGTCTTCCCAATATGGGCAGACTGCATATGGTCCTACTGGTTTGCCAACAGGGCTCCCGCCCCAAAGTCACCAGTACCCGCAGGTGAATAGACAGTTACCTTTTCTTGCTACTTTGGATTTGCCGTATTTGTCTAGGATTCTAAATGATCCTATTCGTCACTCTCCCCAATGGCCTGTTATTCCCACCAAGCTTCCATCGGACATTCCGAAATTCGATGGCAAAGTGGGAGAGGACCCGAACAATCACGTTATGACTTTTCATCTGTGGTGTTCATCCAACTCGTTGATGGATGATTCTATTCGTCTACGTCTTTTTCAACGAAACCTTACAGGTTCCGCTGCGAAGTGGTATATTGAATTGCCACGAGGTTTCTTCTCTGATTTTAACACCCTAGCTATGGCTTTCCTTACACACTACCAGTTATCGATCCGTTATGATACCGGGACTGAGATTTTGACTTCCTTCAAACAGACTAAAGACACTCATATATCTGATCATATTCATGAGTGGCGAAGGAGACGACGTCTCATTAAACTTGAGCTTCCCGATCAGTTACTGGCATAATGGTTTACAAAGTCATTTGTGAATGAAATCGGTAAGTACATTGCCATGGGTGGCATTGTCACGAAAGAGCAGGCTATCAGTCGTGCTCAATATCTTGATCTCGTTTATTCGCAAACGGGAACACTTTACAATTTGCTACCTGAATTACCTCATCCTGGTACTTCCAGCACTTCAACTGCTCCAGTTGCCTCGCATGCAGCTGATGGTGTGATTGGTACTGTGCATACCCACTCACATTCTGTTTCAAGTACAACCCCTAAATCTACATCTTCTAATGTTCAAAATGCTCCGTTTCCTACCACTCCCGCCGGTAAAACTTCTGAGGTGAACGCCGTTCAATCTACCCCGACCGGTAAAAATAAATCTAAAAAGGGGAGAGGCAAGAATAAGGAGGGAAAAAATAATAATCAAACAGAACAAACTAAAACGCCTCCTGTTGAAGATCGGGATAAGCACAAAACACGATACCCTTGCCTTATCTGTGGTGACGATCACTACACGAAGGATTGTCCACGACGTGCCGAAGTTACTAAATTCCTTCAGGGAACACCCAAACCATCTACGCCGACAGTTTTGTCCCAACCCTTCCCGTCTCAACAACAGGCTCAGTTGGTCATCCATGACCAACCCTCTACTTCTACGACATCATACGTTTTGATGTGTACTGGTGATTCTAAGCAGAATAACGTTGCAATCACAACTAGAGCCAAAGATTATTCTCCATCTAAGGAGAAGGTTGACGATTTACCTCTTGCTTTGGTACAACTCTCTCCACCGACTCCACCTACAAACAATCCTCTTCATCTCGAACGACCGAGCTTTGATACAGTCGTGCGACCCCCTAAGGGTGTTGTTCGAAAATCGGCTTTGAATCCTCATGCTCGTGCGACCCAGAACTATAGTATTGTCGAAGATCTGGCCCAAGCACCTTCAGCGATGTCTGCCCTTGAAGTCCTTCGGTCTTGTCCTGCACAACGGAAGGCTCTATTGAAAGCTATAGGTGGAATTGATCCAACCGATACGAATTTAATAGTCTTTGACTTGGAAGATCATATTCCAAGGTTACCCCCTCAGCTTGCGTTTCAAATTCAAGTTGTTGTCTCTGACAAGAACATTTGCCGAACTGTTATCGACGAGGGTGCCTCTACGTGTGTAATGTCTCTTGATTGTTGGAAAGCCATTGGCCTCCTCCTTTAAATGAATCACAAAATACTTTGAAAGCCTTTAATGGCTCTGGTTTTAAGCCTTGCGGTGTTCTTCCTTCATTGCCCGTTACACTAGAAGGTAAGATGGTCCAAGTTGAAGTAGAAGTCTTCGATGCTCCCCTTGATTATAATCTTCTTCTTGGTCGTAGTTGGATAGATTCCATGCGCGCTGTTGTGTCAACACTTTTCCGTGTAGTACGTTTTCCTCATCAAGGAAAGGTTGTTACAGTTGACCAACTTGCCTTCTTTAATTCCGATACTCGTACTGGCAACGTGCCGTTTATAGCTAAAACCCCACCGGGTTACGAGAATGTCGGTGTCGGCCTTTTAAAAGACTCCTCATTGATGGGTACTTTTTCCATTCCACCACCCGATGTTCCACGCTTGTCCATAGCCTCTATCAACATGATCTTCGCCGTACCTCATGAACTTCCTGTGTCTTCTGACCCTTGGATAGTCCCTGACCCTGGAGATCACACTCATTTCGGCGACGTTATGTCGTTAAGTCCGGTTGAGTCTGCTTATCACGCCATTCAATCGGCAACACCTTCTACAACCTCTCTTGACGAGTTGTCTCCAGATCCTTTCCGTGTCATCTTTCCCACTGACGAGATGATCATGTCCGTCATGGTGGACACCCCTTGGGACGATGGGCATCATCATTCCATAATTTTTTTGGAACAACACACTCTCGAGAACTACCAACGGATTTCGACTTCGTCGACCGTTGTAGTCATATCGACTGTTCCCGGATCTTCACATGATGTGTTTGCCGAAGGGAACCTCAGTAATATCTCTCCCACAATTCCCATTGACATATCCATTAAACCTGGGATAGTTGAAAATGTTCATATTGGAGCTTCGTGTTCTTCCGCCGAGATTGTCACCTATACCTCCCTGTTTAAATAATTTCGTGATATCTTTGCCTGGAGTTACGAAGAGATGCCAGGTATCGACCCTGCTATTGTTATACATGAGATAAAGACATACCTCGGAGCTAAACCTGTCCGGCAGCGCCTACGTCCAGTACACCCACGTAAAGCAGCGACTATCAAGCTGGAGGTTGAAAAAATTCTCAAAGCCGGCTTTATTTATCCCGTGGCTCTGACAGAATGGGTTTCCAACCCTGAACCGATTGATAAGAAAGGGGGCAGTATTCGTGTATGTGTTGATTATAGGGATATTAACAAAGCCTGTCCAAAAGACAACTTTCCAACCCCTTTTGTCGACCAGATTGTCGATGACTGTGCCGGAAGTGAAATCTTCTCCCTCATGGATGGTTTCTCCGACTATAATCAAATTAACATTGCTCCCGAGGACCAACACAAAACCGCATTTATTTGTCCTTGGGGTACTTTTGCTTATAGGAAACTTCCCTTCGGTCTTAAGAACGTTGGCGCGATGTTTCAACGTGCTATGTCTTATGCTTTTCACGATATAAAGCATATCATTCAACCCTATTTGGACGATTTACCAGCTCACTCTTTATGCCGAGTAGATCACCCCACTGACCTCCAAGCTATTTTCGTTCGTTGCCGGTTCTATCGTATTCGTTTAAATTCTCATAAATGTGTTTTTTGCGTAGAATCCGACCGTCTTCTAGGTTACATCGTTTCACGTCAAGGGATCCGGGTGGATCCTGTTAAGGTTGAGGCGATCCTTAATCTCCCTCCTCCTTCTACACTGCGCCAGTTGCAAAGTTTGCAGGGAAAAGCAACTTTCTTCGTCGTTTCATCCCGAATTACGCCGAGATCACTTGTGGTTTTACACGGCTACTAAAGAAAGATTCAGATTTCGTTTGGGATACCATTGCTAATAATGCTTTTGAAGCTTTGAAGTTGTCCCTCATGCGAGCTCTGCTTCTCTTTCCTCATGATTATAGTTGTGATTATTTCCTTTATCTTGCTGCCTCGGAGTACACTATTCGCATGGTCCTCGTCCAAGAGGATGATGCGCATGATGAACATGTTGTTTATTACTTGAGTCGAAGTCTCACACCCACTGAAATCAAGTATCAACATGTTGAGAAACTGGCCTTGGATGCCGTTCAAGCTGTCCAACGCTTTCGGCATTATATCCTCTCACGGAAAACTACGGTGATTTCTCATTGCAACCCTATGCAACATATTTTGACACGTCAACTACTAGGGGGCAAATACTCCAAATGGATTGTCATACTCCAAGAGTTTGACTTGGAATTCGATCGCGTCAAGTCCAAGAAATCCTTAGTTTTCGCTGAGTTGATATGTGATTTTCCTCACTCTGCAACGGAAAACGTAGTAGTAGATTCATTACCCGATGAATCTCTTTTCCTTATTAGCACTGACGATATTTGGTATGGGGATATCATTATATATCTCTAAACTCAGACTTTCCGGCCTACTTTGTCTAGTAATGAACGATGTCGCGTACGCTATCAGGCTCGTCAATACATAATCCTCGGAGATACTCTTTACCGTCGGGGAATTGACTCTGTTTTTAGACGTTGTCTGACATTTGACGAAGCTGAGAAAGCTCTGAATGACTGCCATTCCGGAGCATGTAGTGGTCATATGTCTGGGTATGCTACTGCCCAGAAGATCTTACGTGCAGGATATTTTTGGCCTTCTTTGTTTAATGACTGCATTACTGCGATTCAGAAATGCCATGCCTACTAAACCTACAATCAGAAAATTCGGTCACATCCTGCTCCTCTCCATCTTGTGGTCTCAGTTGGTCCTTTTGCGAAATGGGGCATTGATTTCATGACATGTCACCCTCACTCGGTCGGGGGGCATGGTTACATCATTGTAGTAGTTGATTATTTTACTAAATGGGCCAAGGCGATGCCGACATTCGATAACACTGGAAAGACTGCAACATTATTTCTTTTTAACCATGTCATAACTCGTTTTGGTGTTCCCTAAGTTATTGTTACTGATCACGGTAGTCATTTTAGGAATTTTATGATGTCTGAACTTACAGAGAAGTTGGGTCTTCTTCATGATAACTCAACACCTTATTATCCGCAAGCTAATGGCCAGGTCGAAGCGATCAACAAATTTCTTATAACTATGCTTCGATGGATGATAGGAATTCATAAAACTAGCTGGCACACGATGTTGTTTTCGGCATTGTGGGCATATCGGACATCTGTTAGATCCGCTACTGGGTTTACGCCTTTTCGATTAGGCTATGGTGTGGAAGCCATTCTTCCTATAGAATGTGAGATACCCTCTCTGAATCTAGCTGTCGAACTCTTACCCAATACTTCTGCTGAAGAGGAACGTCTTTTGTATCTAATGCGATTAGACGAAACTCGACGTGACGCTACTCTAGTAATAGAAGCCCAGAAGAAATGTGTCAAGGCACAATATGACAAGCATGTCAAGCCTCGCATTTTCTCTGAAGGTAATCTTGTTCTTCTCTATGAACAAGATCGTGATGTCTTAGGAGCTGGGAAATTCGAACCAATGTGGTGAGGTCCTTATATTGTTCGCCGAGTGTTGGAAAAAGGAGCATATGAACTGGTCGATTACGATGGTATCCCTTTGAGTGAACCCAGGAATGGGTTGTACTTGAAGAAGTACTATGCATAAGTCATTTGTGCACAAGTGCTTGTATTTTATGTATCATACTTTGCGTGTGTTACTTTAGTTTGCTTTTGACGTTATCTGGTCTCTGCCTTGATGAGATGTTGTGTTTGATTGCCAGATGTCGGAGTCTTCGCTACCCTTTATTGGCTTCACTGATGGTGCTAGCCGTAGTACTCGAAACTTAGCTTTCGCTGTGTGGGCAATCTATGCCCCAACAAACGAACTTATATCTTTACGAGGTGTATGTCTTGGCCGTGCAACCAACAACATTGCAGAGTATAACGCCATTATTGAATTATTGGTTGATGCTATCTCACTCGGAATTCATCATTTGGTTGTGCGACTCGACTCGCAGCTTGTAGTACTACAACTAAGTAATATCTACTCTATTCGAAGTCCTACTTTGTTATGGGTGTATTTGCGGATTTGCCTCTTGGAACGATATTTTGATCACATTGAATATCAGCATATTCCTAGATGTCTTAATACATTAACAGATACATTGGCTAATTATGTGTTGGACAGACATTTAAATCATTTATAAAATCAAACACATTAAAATTCACACAATATAAAGTAAATCGGTAGACGTCGTCTGTATATATAACGATCAAAAGAGTTTGTTTTTTTACAAAAAGTTTGTCCGAAGACCAAAATATCAAAAATGGAAGCTTATAGCTTCTACAATGTGACGTCATGGATGACGTTCACGGTAACACACAACTGCCCTAGCAACCCTACGGAGCAGTCGACCCATAGCTGCTGATACTCCTACAGTGTGACGCTGATCACGTCGTGGAATCTCTTCCAAAGTCATATCTGGAATGTCTGCTGTCAGACCCTCTAAATTCTGCTCCACCACCTGATAATCTTCGGCATACTGTGGTGCTGCTGCTGCTACCTCTCCTCGTCCCTGGATAGGAGAGGTGCCAGGAGGTCTATACGGTCCAACATCTGTGTTGTCAACAAACATTTTGTGTTAGTCTTCGGATAAATACATAAAACAAAAACATTTAAATATGATAAAAAATTCAAAAAACATTTAAAAAGAGAAAATGCGTGTACTTCTTATCGGGGTCTCCCCACTGAGTGTCCTCAGGCAGTGCTAGATCCGGATCTCCTCGAAAATTCAACCCGACATACTCGTAGTCATCGACCATCAGCATTTGGTTTTGAAGCCAGTCAAAGAAAATATCGTCATACTTTACGATTGGTCCTGCCACGTTCCGGGCCATGAGCCGACACCACCTCAACATCCTTGGATCCCTAGGACCTAGTAGGTTCCATTCGACCTGTAGTCGGAATACGGGGACCCTCTCAAGGAAGAAGGACACTAGTAAAGATCCATACCCAAATTGTTTCAATTCACCTCGCCTGCATTTAGTTAATTGCCTTTTGATACTGCGAAGCACAGCATCCGCCCAGTTGAATACTCGGGGCTCAGTACACTCGATGGTGTACTGGAAGTAGCTCTATAATGCCATATGCAGAGCAGAACTCCGGGCCATCCGAGGTATAGTAAAGAGGATCGTGCGGAGGTTCAAGTCTTGTACCCCCCAGATAACAACTTTTCCCTTTTTTCGCTCAGCCTCAGGTACACAATATTGATTGCAGTACTCGCTCATTGTTAATCCACCGCCTCTACTACCAGTCAGGCTGACATGATAACCGCGCATGGACAATCCGGTCAAGAAGTATATGTCCTCAATGTCTATGGACAATGTATGAGCTCTTACATTGAAAACATATTGATCCGGATCCCACATACGAGTCAAGAACTCCAGTAGTCTGACTTGGGCTCTCATGCCCGGGATGCGAAAGTATTTTAAGAGCCCGCAATCTCTCAATGCAGCTATAGTGGGAGGATGATTCTCGGAATTTGCATGATCTTCCTCATGTTCTCGTTCACGCCACTCGAGCACCATGTTTATGGCTATTTATCTGCACGAAGAACATAAAAGGAGGATTAATGATTCTGTTCATGATCTAAAACTTTTTCATTCGCTAAATATTTAAAAAAAATTGGGTTCTGCGTTGCTCGCAGGTGACTCATTTACACAGTGCGAACACCTCGCAGGTGGCTCATGGCTCACCTGCGAGAACGCATCGTTCTCGCAAGTCCCGTATGGGCTGCCTGCGAGAATGTCAATGCGCAAGTAGAGTTCAAAAAACAACTTGAAACCAAAAAATTAACCAATGAAATTCAAAATTTAAACCATGAAGATGTCAAGAATGAATGGCTTACCTCAATGTTGCAGACGGCTTGTCGAATGATCTCTTGTAGCTCTCGCAAATCAACGCCGAATTCGGAGGGTAAAAAAAGGGTTTTGGAACTCAATAGTGAAAATATGAAATGATATGGCAAAAATGTTTATTTACTCATTTAAATTACTTTTTACTATGTCATTTTTGGGTTTTTATACTTATCTATTGTTTAAACCTAATCCCTAATATCAAGATGAGTGTAATGACTTGCAGGTGTGATGACGTCGATAACTAAATAAGGGTATGGACATATTTTCCTTCGTTATGGCGTGTTTTTTGATTGTTTTTAGGGTTTTTACATAAAGCCTCGAGCGTCGTTTTTATCTGTTCTTATGCTCGTCAATATAAGAGAACATGATCGAGCATAGTTTTATCACTTTTTCGGGCTCATAAGGTTATACGAAAAAAGGAACCCCCCTGGAGTCCTCTTTAAGCTCTTTTCAGACTCTCTAAACATGAAAAGATCGCCGAGCGACCTTGCTATTTTCACGCTCGCTAAAGTATTTGAAATATGCATCTGGTGAGCAATAATTTATCTCTTTTTCGGTCTCATCCAGACTATGTTACGAAAAAGGAACTGAGAGAGTTCTCTTTTAAGTGTTTTTCCAAACTCTATACTCTTGAAAAACCTTCAAGTTTACTATCTCTGGACTCGTTAAACACGCATTGACAGACCCGTGATGGGACTGAACCACTCCTTCTTAGGGTTCGTTAAAAATACTCCGAGGGACTCGTCCGAAGGATGAGCTTATATCAACAAGCATATGTGATCCTCTTCAAGCTTGCGTAAAAATAAA
>ML800804.1:54905-69670 GCA_009831015.1 Picea engelmannii
AGGGGATTCTCATGGAAAAGGTTAGAATCAAACTAGCAAGAGATTTATTGGAGAATTAGTGAATGACTGTGTGAAGGATTGATGCTACAACAGCCAAGAACTCCAGCAAGGTTATCAAAAGTGGTTGATCTTCTTCATACAAGGGAGAAAGTGTGTGTGTCGGAGCCAAAGGCCATCGAAAGGAGGCTTGCGACATCAAGGCTCAGGTTGTAATCCTTTCTTTCTATCAATATAATACAGTAATATGTCTCTTTCCCATAAAGATAATGTCACTTTATTGTATAAATCCTTGATCATATACTTAGATTGATTATTGAATATGTTGAGTTGTCTTCACTTTGATTGGTTTGTATTGTTGTGGTCTTGACTGTATAAGAGCATTGGAGCGAAGCTGGAACAACAAAGACCAAAGGAAGCGATCACAAGGTATGTTCATGATTCTTGCCTCCTAGTTCATTCAATAGTCTAAATCTAGGGAAAGAGTATTATTCTGTCCTGCTTTGTTCTAGATCCAGGTGGATCTAGGGAGATCGGTTTGTGTCCGCACTTACGGATTAATCCAATAACAAAGGGGATGTTTCTCAGAGAACATAGGGAAAGGAGGCTTCCTAGATATTGGTAGCATAACTTTGCACCAAGGGACTTGTGTTGTCCTATTTATCCCTCTATGGTTGTTTTATATCTTCCCAAATAGGTTTGGGGAGTTGAATTTCGTTATGTACGGGTAAGGGTCATTGGGAAACGAGCCCAACCGAAAAACCCACCCAAAAACACAGGATTATTTTATTTTTCACCAAAAATTAGGGCATTCGTGGGTTACAGTGAGGAAAGGCACGGATGTCCGCGTGTTGCACTAGGGAAACCCATGGATATGCTCTTAAAGCATGTTTTTTAAATGATTCTTGAGAGGGATTCTTAGGGAAAAGTCTAGCAAGCATTGGGAAAGGGTTAGGCCATGGCACAAAAGCATAGCTATGGCTTTTTGTGCTATAATAATCATGTCTTCAATTGATATGTCATGGGAGGATATGCATCATTGAACATATTTTCTTCCCGATTTGGAAAGGTCGGAGGTTCACATCAAAAAACTTGATTTAGGATAGGGGGCATTTTCTAAGGCATCCAGTGAAATGCCTAGTTTTGACCAAATTGAGTCTGAAATTACTCATTCAGAACTTGCCACCAAATTCTCCACTTCAAACCATATCGAAGACAAGTATCTTGTACCTTTATCAAATCTTGACAACCGTCATCAAGGAGCTATGATAGCTCACGATACTGCTCATTGTATTTGTCCTTGTGTAGTTTTTGACAGTGACTTGGTTCTACTTTATGACCAGAATAATGAATATTTAGGAACATGGAAATTCAAGTCTATGTGGCATGGCCTCGGCATGGTGTGCCATATGATGTTGACAATGGCCCATGAGTTCATTGATGATGATAGGAATCCTTGGCATGAGTCTAGCAATGGGATCTACTCTGCGTAGATCATTAAGATGTGTATTTCCTTGTACATAGGTGTGTGATGTGAGTGTTTTTAATTTTGCATGTGGGTTGATTTTGTTCGATGCTTATTATGTTCAGTGCTTGATTTTCATACATCAATAGGATCCCCTTGATCGTTGTCATAGGCACACCCATGGTGAGACTAGGAGGTTACATATGTTAGTTCACTAACTATGTTGGCATATGTCACATTAAATTAAGCATTAACACACCATCCATGTACATAAACACATCACTTTCCAATTACATCATTCAAATTCATAACTAAGAGTCGAACCATATGTATATAAAATACATAGCCAGTGCATCATGTCCAAAAAATAGAACACATAGTCTTGTTCTTACCTGGTCCTGATAGAATGGAATTGTGTTAGTGGAATCTATCTCAATATGCATCAAAAATTTTGAGAGGTGATAATTTTTATGCATTTCATTGCTTATGATTCATGTAATATTGTTTTTTCTAGATTCCACTATGTAATTTAACTCGAGATCTAGTGTTTCTAGATGGTTTTTCCAGGATTAGGTGACAAGTTGTTTGGATTTTTCTATGGCGACATCCATTGAACCATAAGGTATGTGTTCTAATTGGAATATAGGGATAGGTTTTTCTCTGTGATATCATGTTGCATTATCAACCGCCACTTTTACCAACACATTGCCTTAGGTTAAATCCCACCAAGTTGTGACATTAATCCTTCTTATTTGCATGACATAACTTGTGTGGTAGTGCCTACCCTTCATGGGTGCCATAATTAGCACATGTATTTTCCATTTGGTGCCCCTAATGCATTTTTCTATAGGCTCATAAACCCTTATTTAGACCCACCATGACTAAAAGTTGAGTTGCATACTTCTCTCTAATTCTTTTTTTGGCCATGTCTCAAGGAGGTTCCTGTCAACTCTATGTTGTATAATGGTTGCATGTGCATATCGATTCTTATGTCCCGGTGCCTACTACTATGATGATGTTTGCTTTATCTCTCTTACTACCATTGTAGTCACTCTTGACCTCTTGCTATGTGCATTAATTTTCATCTGCTTTACAACCTTTAACCAAGGAGAAAATTGTCGCTATGAGTGGACAATAATTGCCTAGTACCATTCCTAAATTTGATTTGCATAGGTTGGTTCCACGTGCTTGAATCATAGTTGCATGCCATGGAGCCACTTGTTTTCTCTAAGCAACCTAACTTTTAACTTTTTTTCATGCTCATAAAACCATGAAAAAAACACTAACAAGCTCACTTTCAACTCTTTTTCACGTTCATAAAACCATGAAAAAGACACCATTGAGCTCACTTTTAACTCTTTTTTTGTTCTCATGAAACCATGAAAAATATACCATCAAGTACACTTTTACCTATTTTTCACACTCATAAAACCATGGAAGAGACTCAAGCATACTTTTATCTCTCTTATGTGCTCTTACAAACATGAAGGAGACGTCAAAAAAGAAGAAGAGAGAAGAGTGGGGGGTAATTTTCTTGATCTATATTCAGTACAATGGTAGCCATCAATCATTGCCACCCTTGAACATGGAACCTATTTTCTTCATTGTCTTATAGTTGGGTTATATCTTGCCTAGGAGTCGTACCAGGATTACAAGCCATATACTGCTCCAACTAGTTACTCTTCCAATCACTATGGAGAGTCTTTTAATGTCTCATTCATTGTTTGATATATCATTGGTGCTCTTGAGTTAGTGCTGCCAAGTCATCAATATGTTGTGCTATATGTTAAAGGGAAGTGAAGCCTGTGTCAGCCAGTTTACAATCTCATTGACCTTTCATGTCGGCCATCCTTATGTTAATTGTACTTGATGATTCTATCCCTTCACAACAACTCTCGGTGATTGTTTTATGTCGATTGATGAGGGATGCATTGAAGCCATCCTTTGATGGATCTCTTCCTATCAACACTATCACAATATCTAGGAGAGAGATATTTAAACCAGCTAGTACCTTGGAACTTGTAGTTTTGAGTGGCAGGCTTCCTCGTAATCAACAATGGGTTTACGTTGTTGACTCTTGATTGATAGATTCCATGAGTGTTCAACATAAACTACTTTATTTACACTCGTCGGATTGTACTAAGCACCTTGGGGTCCATTTTCATTATTGGTGTGTCCCCCCGTGTACGTTAATGGTATTCCTCATTGACCGATAATCTAATGGTTTATACCATGCTCAATATTAGCTCATCTATTCACATGTTATAGAATTGCACCATCGACGGGGTTGGATTGAAGACCTTGGGCCTAGGCATCATCACTCCTTTATGCTACCCTTCGTAAGTTGCGATGGAGTATATCACTATTATATGAGTACTTTGAATACTGCATGGGCACTCTCATTCTAGATGTCTTCCCGATGTATATTATGACATAGATCCATATTGTATTTGCTTGTGGCCATGATCTCTTTGATGACATGGATCCATCGTGTACTTTTTCATGGCCATGGTCTTGCTTATCATTTCATGGATTCACAATGTATTGTTTTTGCAACCATGTTTTTTCCTACATTCGAGCATGGGTATGCCTACATCGAGGATGATCTATATATATATATATATATATATGTTTGGTTGACAATTGTTTGTAGGTACTTATTGGTTCCTTGTCCCATGAGCTCCTTCCTTATGCCACTACCATGTATTACTGGTAATGTATTTTGGTCATCAGTTCGTCTTCCGACCTCACATATTAGGGGGCATTTGTTATATCTATATTTGTCACCTGTGCCTCATGTGGGCCTCATAAAGTACCCATTGATATCATCGTGCTAGAATTACATGCCATTGCCAAAAAATCATTATTTCCAAGCATGGTCGCTTCTTGTCTTCATTCAAGATGCAAATGGTCTCTTCTTGCCTTCTTTCAAGGTGAAAATGATTGCTTGTTTCCCTTGTGCAACAATTGACCACCTCTCAAACCTTCTAGATTCGAGGAGTTGCGAGGAGATCAATCCAGATAGGTTGGCCATGAGACATCACGAGCTCTGGAAATTGTGCATGACTTGTTGTTCATCAAGTTCTAAGCTTTTGTTGGAGTTACTTCACACACACTTAGGATTTTTTTTTCCTAAGGTTTTTCCTTGTTTATTAGTCATTATCCAATCTCCTATATTTTAGGAAGAATGTTCCTCTAGGGAGAATATTCTCTTTAGTTTTCACTTTAGTTTGACTAGTTGAGTTGAGTCTAGATGTTGCATTGGTTTTGTCACCATGCAACATTGGAATCATCACCAGCTAATGCGCATTAGCCTTGGTATCATCACCAGACTAGCGCATTACCCATGATTCCCTAATCTCCTCCTCACTTCACTTTGTTTCAGTCAGTTAACTGAAGACTGGTAGACTAGTTAACTTAGCTAGGTGGCAGTTCACTCACCTAACTCCCTAAAAGACTAGAGTAGGTGGCAGTTTACTCCCATAACTGTTGGTCTGTGTCCAGATCACTCTAGACCACCACTATGGCGCATTGGCTTCTCCTCCAGTGCGCATTGGTTGAGTTATACAGAGTATATAATGTGTAAATGATTCATTATTCATTACGATTAATGAGAATTCTTCCATTCTTTCTCTCTTGCTTCTTCTTTCACAATTTCTCTCTGAAAATGTGTGTGGTATTTTCTAGCTAGATCTATTCTGTGAAGGTTCAACACATTTACATGGTATCATAGCTGACAGACTGCTAAGCAAAGCTACACCAAATTATTTTTTGCAGGTACCAAAGATTGAAGACAACGGAAAGATGGAATTCCCAAAAGAATTCATTCTTACACCTTACAATTACTTTGCATGGAAGGAGAGAATCATCGTGCATCTCTGAACCATAGGATTTTATAGGTTAACCTTGACTACATAGACAAAACCAACATCAGCTATAGAAAAATCCAAGCATCTAAATCGAATGGATGAAGCATTCAGAACAATTTGCAGTTTCATCTCTCTAGATCTCCTTTTTCACATATCTTCATGTAAAACCCCCAATGAAGCCTGGACCACCTTGGAAGGGCTCTTTGGAAAACAAGATGAGATAAGGGGACACATGCTCGAGCTGGAATTGCTCACATTGGATCCAAAAAGCTTCGATAATCTCCAAGATTTCTTTACAAAATTCAAGGATTTACTGTCGCAACTCAAAGCTTGTGAGGTTGATAAATCTAAGGAGGAGAAACAAATGGTTCTCACCATTCTCTCCAAACTTGGTCCTGAATTCTCCGTGTTCGTATCCAAATTCCATTTAGTCAAATTAGCATCTGGAGCCACCTGGAAGATGCCTTCTCTTGAGGAATTTATCGAATCCCTGACACAAGAGCAAACCAAGCTCATAAAAATGGGTAAAATCAAAGGCCCAAAGGCACATGCACTTACTATGCAAGATGGAAACCATCAATATCAGAAATATAAAGATAAAGACAAACGGAAATCTCATGCAAATCCGAAGAAGGAAGGGTACTCAAAACCCTTCACTGATGCCTCTGGATCGAAAGGTGGAAAGGGAAGAAAAGGGGAGAAATAGATCTAGAATTCCATCTAGAATCTGCATGCATTCATCAACAAATAGATCTAATGACTCAAATACTTCAACAAAATAACCTTGGATATCACATCCCCGAGGGTGCCAAGAAGATCAAAATACCAAGAAAGGCAATTCTAGCCATGCCTTGATTGCCATCAACTCCTCTCTCGATGCTTGGATCATAGATTCAGGAGCATCACATCACATGGTTGCCACAAAAGCAGTCTATTCTTCATTGGATGCATGCAAAGGTCCTCCTATTCTCATGTGGGATAACTCTCCAGTCGAAGTCACCAGCAAAGGAAGGATTGAACTCACCAACGAAAGCTTCGAGAATGTGTTGCACGTTCCCAAACTTTCTGTCAATCTTCTCTCCATGTATCAGATGACGAATTCCAAGACCGAAAAGAAAGTCATATTCACACCAAATGTAGTTGACATCTTTGACATGCAAACCAATTCCAGCGTTGTTACCAATGAGGTAAATCATCAATCTAGATTGTATACATTTTCTAAATTTATTGAACCAGATTCTGCTTTACTGCTTACCCATGTTGATGAAAGTAGTAGGATATGACATGAAAGGTTCAAGCATTTGAATTTCAGTTATATGCAACAACTTAGCAAACAAAGATTGGTTGATGGTATACCATACATCCATTTCCCCAAAGAAATCTATGAGGGATGTGTTCTTGGAAAACACCCTCAAGAGAAATTCGACAAAGGAAAGACTTAGAGAGCTTCCTCTCCTTTAGATCTTTTCCATTGTGATCTCATGGGTCATTTTCCTCATCCATCAATCAACAAAGAGATGTTTGTTCTCATTTTTGTTGATGATTTCTCACGTTTCACATGGATTTACTTTCTCAGGCAAAAATTCGAGGTCTTTCAACACCTCAAAGATTTCAAAGCCCTGGTTGAGACACAGTCAAGAAAGAAAATCAAAGTTCTCTAAACTGATAATGTAGGAGAGTATGTCAACCATGAGATCCAAAATCTTTGTCATGAGGCAGGGATTCAGTTGCAGCACACAGTTCCCTATACTCTGCAGCAAAACAGATTTGTTGAGCGGAAAAACAGATCTCTAAAAGAGATGGCATCTTGCATGCTACATGCAAAGTGACTACCACATAGACTATGGGCCGAAGCACTTAATTGTGCAATGCACATCCAAAACAGATCTCCCCATAGATCTGTGAAGGATAAGACCCCCTATGAGGCTTGGAGCGGCCTCAAACCAGAAGTGACCCACTTTCGTATTTTCGGTTCACGTGCATGGGCAGGGATTCCCTCTGAAAAGAGGAAGGCACTTGATCCACAAAGAACATAGTGTATCTTTGTTGGATACCCCAATGGTGTGAAGGGATATAGACCTATTGATCTTTCCTTGGATCGACTCATCATTGAGTGAAGTGTCCAATTAGAGGAAAGTGTCTCACATCTACCTCAGCAACCGCATGCAAACACCTTCATTCTTCCACCTGTTTGAGATGATGAGCATGCACATGTCGACTCTTCCTCAGATGAGAGTTGTGATTCAGAGGATTCAGATGATCTAGATACTGAGTGAGTACAGTCAGATGCAAAATTAGAGCATCCAGATGCAGATGCAGAGCTACAGTAGAGGCCCAAGTGGGCACATACTCCTCTTCAGGATGCACGGGATCTTGTTGGTGATCTAGCCTTTTAGGAGGACTCGATCTGATTTTGAGGAGCCTCCTATTGCACTCACTGCCACTGAACCATTTCCCTCCAGATATCTTTTCTTGGTTTAGTCTTTAGATCCACAGTCTTATGGCGAAGCTGCTGGAAATCCCTTTTGGGAATCCGCCATGTAGGAGGAGTACAACTCCCTCCTCGAGAACCAGACTTGGGATCTAGTCCCCCTTCCTTCTAGAAGGAAACTTGTCATGTGCAGATGGGTCTATAGGACCAAGAGTGCAATGGATGGACAGATTAGTAGATACAGATCTAGGCTTGTTGCCAAAGGCTTTTGGCAGGTGCATCGCATTGACTATGATGAGACCTTTGCTCTAGTAGCGAAGATGGATTCCATACGTTTGACACTTTCCATTGCGGCGACCAAGGGATGGGAAGTCCATTTGATAGACGTGAAGAATGCATTTCTTCATGGTGATCTCTCTGAGGAGATCTATATGGATCACCCCCAAGGATTTATGCAAGATTCATCTTTGGTCTATCAACTGAAGAAGTCTCTTTATGGCCTCAAGCAGGCTCCGAGGGCATGGTATGCCAAGATGGACTCCTACCCATTGTCATAGAACTTTGTACATTGTAAATCAGAGCCGAATGTCTACATGCTCAGGATGGTTGATTCACTTCTACTCTTAGTTCTGTACATTGATGATTTGTTTTTTCTCGACTTCAGCGATTACTGCAGTCAAGAGGACTCTACATGACATGTTTTTGATGACGGACATGGGCCCGCTACACTTCTTCCTTGGACTCTAGATCAGTCAAGATGCATCATGCATCAAACTAACTCGGGCCAAGTATGCACAATATCTCCTTGAGAGATTTCACATGACACACTACAAGTATGCTCTGACTCCTTTCCTATCAGGATTCAAACTTGAGGATGGCAGGGACACTCCACTGGTTGACAACACATTGCACATAACTAGTGGGGAGCTTGTTGTATCTCACACACTCCAGACCAAACCTCTCCTATGCATTTGGCGCAGTTTCTAGGTTCATGCAGGAGCCGCGTGAGCTACATTGGAAGGTTGCAAAGCGTATCCTTCGATACGTATAGGGCACCATCAACTTTGGGATTCATTATTCAACAAACTCTACATTAGATCTCATCAGGTTTACTGATTCTGACTGGGCCGACAATAGGACTTATCGCAAGTCCACTTTTGGTTACTCACTCAGTCTTGGTTTCAGGCCTATCTGTCGGTCGAGCAAGAAGCAAGTTGCTATTTCTCTTTCTTCAGTCGAGGCATAGTACAAAGGGGTAGTTAACATAACCATTCAGGATATGTGGCTACATCATTTTCTCATTGAGTTGGGCATTCAGCTTCATCGGTTGATCGTCATTTGGTGTGACAACTAGAGCACTCCAAAGTTCTACAAAGATCCAATTCAGAGGCAACAAACGAAGCACATAGAGATCCACATGCACTACATCTGGGACTTAGTACACGAGGGGATTGTCAACCTACAGTTCTGTCCTTCAGCAGAATAGACGACAAACATCTTCACCAAGACCTTCACTAAGAAGAAGTTCCATTCTCTGCGAAGTCGTCTTGGAGTGAAGGACACAGTTTCCTAACAATTGTAGTTCTTCTTTTTACATACATTGTACCTTGGGGGGGGGGGGTTCCCATGAGGTTTTCCCTCTTTCCTCACTTTATTTCAGTGTATCTTTTGTATTTGGGTACCTAACATGGCTTCGTTGCTAGGACCCATTCTTTATTTTCACCATAGTGATGTTTAGGGGGGTGTTGGAGTTACTTCACACACACCTAGGATTTATTTTTCCTAATGTTTTTCCTTGTTTATTAGTCATTATCCAGTCTCCTATATTTTAGGAAGAATATTCCTCTAGGGAGAATATTCTCTTCAGTTTTCACTTCAGTTTGACTAGTTAGGTGGAGTCTAGACGTTGCATTGGTTTTGTCACCATGTAACATTGGGATCATCACCAACTATTGTGCATTAGACTTGGTATCATCACCAGACTAGCGCATTACCCATGATTCCCTGTTCTCCTCCTCACTTCACTCTGTTTCAGTCAGTTAACTGAAGACTGGTAGACTAGTTAACTCAGCGAGGTGGCAGTTCACTCGCATAACTACCTGAGAGACTAGACTAGGTGGCAGTTTACTCCCGTAACTGCTGGTGTGTGTCCAGATCACTCTAGACCACCACAATGGCACATTGAATTCTCCTCTAGTGTGCATTGGTTGAGTTATACAGAGTATATCATGTGTAAATTATTCATTATTCATTACAGTTAATGAGAATTCTTCCATTCTTTCTCTCTTGCTTCTTCTTTCACAATTTCTCTCTGCAAATGTGTGTGGTATTTTCTAGCTAGATCTATTATGTGCAGGTTCAACACATTTACAACTTTGAACCTATCTCTAGAACCTCCTTCATCATTCTATAAAACAAGGCCAAATCAAGGGGTATGGGAGCTCAATTTATGATAGGATTATGCTGCCAAAATATAACCAGAGAGAGACTTATGCCTTTAGAGTTCATTGTTGGTTCATCCACATTTGAGAGAGTGATAAGGAGGGTCTCAAGGAGTTTGGAGGCATAAAAGTGCCTCAATAATCTCAAGGTAACACATTGTATTGTTGTACTTTTCCTTCATTATTTATACAGATCTATGGATTTTACCCTCGAATGGTTGTGAATTATTGTTATTTCTTCGCATTCAAAGGTAGATCTACTTTTACTTGAGAAAAGTGATTAGATCTAATCAAGATTTATATTCTTTTATGCCAAATGAGATTGAGGGATGAGTGTTTGCCACTTGTGTGCAAGCAATTGAGTGTTGGAGTTAGGACTGGATTCTTGGGACTACATTAGTTTGGATCATATGAGGATGAATGTCGGAATAAGGTAAATCATACCCTCTTATCCTCATTAGTATATATTGAAGGAACAATTTATATCTAGAGTGTAAAAGCCATAGAGATCTATCCATGATCTATTTATGATCTTTGTCAGATCGATGAGAGGGCTCACCTATTTGTAGGAGAGATTACTATACAACAATGTTTCAACCCCCATGGTGAGTAAAATGGATATGTCCTCCAAAAAGTATAGCACTACTTAAATTCTAAACAATTTGGAGTCTACGAGTTAGTTATCCAATGACCCTTTGGATTCCCTTGTTTGCATTATGGACAAGTGGTCTAGCCTGACATTCATTTTTCCTAGCTTTACTATGACTACAATTCACATTCTTTGAATAATAATAACCACCTACATATCCTTCCTTCTAGTACTAACTTATTCACTAATTACTTGAGCACTGATTGGTCTGTGGATAATTTGAAGTTTTTTCCTAGCAGGCAGTGTTGAAACTTCTATAGGGAGTATACCATCAATAGCCCCTCTCTTTCAATGGTGGTATGCTTTAGCTTACCTTTGGATAATTTTATATTAGCAAAGTAATTTGGATGGTACAACTTTCCTTCTCTGTGTTGCATCAAGATGGCTCCTAGCGCAACATGAAAGGAATCAACATGTACATGAAACTCAATGGTCCAATTCAAGAAAAATAGGATGGTTGCACTTACCAATTTCTCCTTTAGAAGGTCTATGTATTTCTTTCATTCCTCAATTTAGGCAAAATTCTCAATCTTTTTTAGCAACCACTCCATTAGGGTCATGATGGATGCATAGTTGTTGATGAATCTTTGATACTACCTTGTATGCCATGTTATCCCATAGCCCAGGGATAACTAAGGAGATCACGTCTCGAGGCCCATAGGTCCTAGACATGGAGTATCGAGAGCCAGACGACTTGAGCATGGCCCCGGAGGGCCCCTCTTTTCTTCAATGCAATCCACGTATCACCAGCATCAATATCCATCACACCATCTTGGTCCTAAAGTAATGGTGAGTCTTGATCCATGAGGCAATGAGTTCGGGTATCACGATATGTATCACTCTGATTTTTGGAGCACTTGAACATGTTGTATTGAATCCTTCTTCATTTCATGACATTTGCTTGGAAATTATGCTCTTTGTCTTGTTCATACCTGGAAGGGTGACATGGTGCCCTAGTAAGTTGATTTCCCTTTAGGATGGGTTGCTACTAGGTGGATCTGTGAAAAGTCATCGTTTGTTCCCTTCATACTTACCACTTTCCATCTTTATTCCTTCCATCTCCCTTATCCTTGTTTCAACATTGGGATTGGCTACACTAGAAAGGGTTGTACCTTACTTTGTGGAAAGAAGGAGCTAAAGGCCCAGAGGGTAAAAGTAGCTGGCAAGAGTTAAAAGGCAATTTTGAAACCTTCGAGATGCTTCGCCCAGGGATCCCCGATAAAGCAGTGAAAAGCTTCTTAGTAAGAAAAAGGGACCCACAAGATAACATAAACACTCAAGGTACTAGTTGATGGATAGGAGGTCTCATCATGAGTCGAACTATTACGACCATGGGCATGTAGCGGTATGACGCTGCCACCTATCTGATTACCAAAACAGGGTAGTGGCTCTTGGTGGCATAGCTAAGAGAAACGGGGTATCATCACAAGCCAACCTTCTCATTTCCGTGAAATGTGTGTGGATAACGTTGTCACCTCTGGTCATCAAGCCAAGACAACGACCCTCAACTATTCCCTTGAAGCACAAGAGCAAAGGATGAAAATACACAAAGCTAAGAGTAAAAGGCAATGAATTGGCTAGGAAACAATTCCATTAATGACAAGGTGCAACTTGCCCTCCACAAAGGCACTCACAGATAAGACTTTACATTTCCCTATTATCACATGCACCCCATGCCCAAATATTTAACCCATGCCACTTAATACACTTACATGACTTGGACTAGACTCCACCTAGGAAACACCCCAAACTTAAGAGAGGTTAGCCCAATAGGACACCTTGACACCCTCTCCAAACCTAACTTGTCAAATTGCATAATGTCTTTGAGCATTTGTTTGGGGTTAAGGGGGGTTTGATACACATGTTTAGGTAATTTAATTATTAGATATGATTTACATGTTATGAACCTTGTGACTTATGAACCCCTAGATAGTGTACTTGTTGTTGTTGGAGGACCTTGCCCAATGGACAGGTACACATGAGGGAATGATTAACTCGAACCTTCATGGAGGCTCAAAGCCCACAGATGGATGTTGAAACCCCAACCATGGGTAAGAAGATATTAAAGGTTTGCACTAGATGAAGGAAGGAAGTTGCCTTCGGAGGCACTCTGGCATGCCTTAAATAGATGAACCCTACCTTCATTCATTTAGACGATGGCCTTAGGAGGCCTAGACGTCACCATGATATCCCTAGACGTCATCCAGAGCTACAGTTTTATCTTTGGAGGCATTTGTGAGGCTTGTGGCACGTGTGGGCATCATTTTAGGCCTCTGAAGGCCAAGCGTTCCACTTTCGTTGCTCAACGCTCCACATATGGGGCTCAACGTCACCTTAGAAAGGAATGATGTCACCCTTGGAGGAGATTTTAGATGCAAATTTATTTAATTTTGTCAGAATTTAATTTTTGTAACAAATTGGCCAGGTTAGCCCAACAATTTTGAATTTAAATTAATTTAGGGCCTGATTTGGTATAAATAAACAAAAAGTACATCCATTTTTCATAACAACTTGTCATAAGACAAGAGGAGGTCTGAAATTTGTGTTGTATTAGGGTTATTGGTTGAATTAGTGATGCACTACTCTTGTTTAAGGCTTATCTTTGCAACTTGGATCAACTTTTGAAGTTTTATGGTGATTTTGCATGGTATATTCATGATTATTCTTGGTGCAAGTAAGTAAAATCTGCATTTTCTCATCTATTGAATGGTTTATTGTATGGTTTTATTTGCTCATACAAGATTATGAAATTGCATGGTGTATTTAATGCTTGAAGTAAGAAACTTAAGTTGCTCCTTTCTTACTTTTTATTTGCCAAGTTTCCACTAAATTGATCTAGTAACTAGTGAAACCTTAGATCCATAAAGTGCTAGCTCGCTAGAGGTTTGAATTTGGTTATTGTTGCATAAGTATTTGCCCATAAAAAGGCTAGGGAGATCAAGGCGCTAGGGCCTAGAAGTGCCTACACCCTAGCACTTTGTTTCTTGAGGTCAAAATCTAGGAGGACTTAAGTTGCTACTCCTCCTAGACTTTTTCCCTCTTGGACTATTGTGTATTATCATTAATTAGCAGCCATAGAAGAAGTTGCCATCCTTGACTCCATTACCCTAAGAAGGCACTAATCCTCTTTTCTCACTTCTTGACAAGACTACCAACCTACACTCAAACTTCACTTACTATTCTACTAACTTAGCCTAACTTACCAACCTAGTTTAAAAGTACTAACCTGTTGTTGTTACAAATACATGCTACAACCATTATATAACAACCTATTTTAGTTTACAAGCTAACTAAATCAACCCAGAAAATTGCATGAAGCAAAGTACTATCAGCCTGAGTTATAATGTGCATTAATTGCTTTCACAAAGTGCATTTTTTAAGGTTTCTTGCAGTTGCCATCACTTTTGTTTGTTGTTGTTACAATCACTTTTGACAGCTTGTTAAACTCATTTGTTGATTGATAAACCACCCAAAATCTGTACTAGGCAAACCACAATCAATAAATACTGAAAGTGTTCACTAAATTGCCTTAGCAAGGTACCTTTATGAAGTTGTTTGTTGTTGTCATAATTGTTAACTTGTTGTTGTTACAAGTACTTTGACAACCTTTTAAAGTCATTACTTGGCTTGTATCAATCTAGAAATTGTAAGTGGCAAAAGTATTATCATTGAAAAGACTTTATATTTCATTACATTGTCCTTATAAGTTGCAATTTTTAGATTTTTTACATTTGCTACACATATATCTTTTATGCATAAACTTATTTGGTAGCAGACTTTTATATTGAAGTCACTCATTGAAAGCATTGATATCATTGGTTATTATATAACGTTTGATGTTTCTTTGGTAGAGGGCAGGTATAATTCACCTTATTTTCCACTGACATAACCATACCAAGTGACTTCATTCATC
>ML800804.1:69770-97968 GCA_009831015.1 Picea engelmannii
TTTACAATCTCATTGACCTTTCATGTCGGCCATCCTTATGTTAATTGTACTTGATGATTCTATCCCTTCACAACAACTCTCGGTGATTGTTTTATGTCGATTGATGAGGGATGCATTGAAGCCATCCTTTGATGGATCTCTTCCTATCAACACTATCACAATATCTAGGAGAGAGATATTTAAACCAGCTAGTACCTTGGAACTTGTAGTTTTGAGTGGCAGGCTTCCTCGTAATCAACAATGGGTTTACGTTGTTGACTCTTGATTGATAGATTCCATGAGTGTTCAACATAAACTACTTTATTTACACTCGTCGGATTGTACTAAGCACCTTGGGGTCCATTTTCATTATTGGTGTGTCCCCCCGTGTACGTTAATGGTATTCCTCATTGACCGATAATCTAATGGTTTATACCATGCTCAATATTAGCTCATCTATTCACATGTTATAGAATTGCACCATCGACGGGGTTGGATTGAAGACCTTGGGCCTAGGCATCATCACTCCTTTATGCTACCCTTCGTAAGTTGCGATGGAGTATATCACTATTATATGAGTACTTTGAATACTGCATGGGCACTCTCATTCTAGATGTCTTCCCGATGTATATTATGACATAGATCCATATTGTATTTGCTTGTGGCCATGATCTCTTTGATGACATGGATCCATCGTGTACTTTTTCATGGCCATGGTCTTGCTTATCATTTCATGGATTCACAATGTATTGTTTTTGCAACCATGTTTTTTCCTACATTCGAGCATGGGTATGCCTACATCGAGGATGATCTATATATATATATATATATATATGTTTGGTTGACAATTGTTTGTAGGTACTTATTGGTTCCTTGTCCCATGAGCTCCTTCCTTATGCCACTACCATGTATTACTGGTAATGTATTTTGGTCATCAGTTCGTCTTCCGACCTCACATATTAGGGGGCATTTGTTATATCTATATTTGTCACCTGTGCCTCATGTGGGCCTCATAAAGTACCCATTGATATCATCGTGCTAGAATTACATGCCATTGCCAAAAAATCATTATTTCCAAGCATGGTCGCTTCTTGTCTTCATTCAAGATGCAAATGGTCTCTTCTTGCCTTCTTTCAAGGTGAAAATGATTGCTTGTTTCCCTTGTGCAACAATTGACCACCTCTCAAACCTTCTAGATTCGAGGAGTTGCGAGGAGATCAATCCAGATAGGTTGGCCATGAGACATCACGAGCTCTGGAAATTGTGCATGACTTGTTGTTCATCAAGTTCTAAGCTTTTGTTGGAGTTACTTCACACACACTTAGGATTTTTTTTTCCTAAGGTTTTTCCTTGTTTATTAGTCATTATCCAATCTCCTATATTTTAGGAAGAATGTTCCTCTAGGGAGAATATTCTCTTTAGTTTTCACTTTAGTTTGACTAGTTGAGTTGAGTCTAGATGTTGCATTGGTTTTGTCACCATGCAACATTGGAATCATCACCAGCTAATGCGCATTAGCCTTGGTATCATCACCAGACTAGCGCATTACCCATGATTCCCTAATCTCCTCCTCACTTCACTTTGTTTCAGTCAGTTAACTGAAGACTGGTAGACTAGTTAACTTAGCTAGGTGGCAGTTCACTCACCTAACTCCCTAAAAGACTAGAGTAGGTGGCAGTTTACTCCCATAACTGTTGGTCTGTGTCCAGATCACTCTAGACCACCACTATGGCGCATTGGCTTCTCCTCCAGTGCGCATTGGTTGAGTTATACAGAGTATATAATGTGTAAATGATTCATTATTCATTACGATTAATGAGAATTCTTCCATTCTTTCTCTCTTGCTTCTTCTTTCACAATTTCTCTCTGAAAATGTGTGTGGTATTTTCTAGCTAGATCTATTCTGTGAAGGTTCAACACATTTACATGGTATCATAGCTGACAGACTGCTAAGCAAAGCTACACCAAATTATTTTTTGCAGGTACCAAAGATTGAAGACAACGGAAAGATGGAATTCCCAAAAGAATTCATTCTTACACCTTACAATTACTTTGCATGGAAGGAGAGAATCATCGTGCATCTCTGAACCATAGGATTTTATAGGTTAACCTTGACTACATAGACAAAACCAACATCAGCTATAGAAAAATCCAAGCATCTAAATCGAATGGATGAAGCATTCAGAACAATTTGCAGTTTCATCTCTCTAGATCTCCTTTTTCACATATCTTCATGTAAAACCCCCAATGAAGCCTGGACCACCTTGGAAGGGCTCTTTGGAAAACAAGATGAGATAAGGGGACACATGCTCGAGCTGGAATTGCTCACATTGGATCCAAAAAGCTTCGATAATCTCCAAGATTTCTTTACAAAATTCAAGGATTTACTGTCGCAACTCAAAGCTTGTGAGGTTGATAAATCTAAGGAGGAGAAACAAATGGTTCTCACCATTCTCTCCAAACTTGGTCCTGAATTCTCCGTGTTCGTATCCAAATTCCATTTAGTCAAATTAGCATCTGGAGCCACCTGGAAGATGCCTTCTCTTGAGGAATTTATCGAATCCCTGACACAAGAGCAAACCAAGCTCATAAAAATGGGTAAAATCAAAGGCCCAAAGGCACATGCACTTACTATGCAAGATGGAAACCATCAATATCAGAAATATAAAGATAAAGACAAACGGAAATCTCATGCAAATCCGAAGAAGGAAGGGTACTCAAAACCCTTCACTGATGCCTCTGGATCGAAAGGTGGAAAGGGAAGAAAAGGGGAGAAATAGATCTAGAATTCCATCTAGAATCTGCATGCATTCATCAACAAATAGATCTAATGACTCAAATACTTCAACAAAATAACCTTGGATATCACATCCCCGAGGGTGCCAAGAAGATCAAAATACCAAGAAAGGCAATTCTAGCCATGCCTTGATTGCCATCAACTCCTCTCTCGATGCTTGGATCATAGATTCAGGAGCATCACATCACATGGTTGCCACAAAAGCAGTCTATTCTTCATTGGATGCATGCAAAGGTCCTCCTATTCTCATGTGGGATAACTCTCCAGTCGAAGTCACCAGCAAAGGAAGGATTGAACTCACCAACGAAAGCTTCGAGAATGTGTTGCACGTTCCCAAACTTTCTGTCAATCTTCTCTCCATGTATCAGATGACGAATTCCAAGACCGAAAAGAAAGTCATATTCACACCAAATGTAGTTGACATCTTTGACATGCAAACCAATTCCAGCGTTGTTACCAATGAGGTAAATCATCAATCTAGATTGTATACATTTTCTAAATTTATTGAACCAGATTCTGCTTTACTGCTTACCCATGTTGATGAAAGTAGTAGGATATGACATGAAAGGTTCAAGCATTTGAATTTCAGTTATATGCAACAACTTAGCAAACAAAGATTGGTTGATGGTATACCATACATCCATTTCCCCAAAGAAATCTATGAGGGATGTGTTCTTGGAAAACACCCTCAAGAGAAATTCGACAAAGGAAAGACTTAGAGAGCTTCCTCTCCTTTAGATCTTTTCCATTGTGATCTCATGGGTCATTTTCCTCATCCATCAATCAACAAAGAGATGTTTGTTCTCATTTTTGTTGATGATTTCTCACGTTTCACATGGATTTACTTTCTCAGGCAAAAATTCGAGGTCTTTCAACACCTCAAAGATTTCAAAGCCCTGGTTGAGACACAGTCAAGAAAGAAAATCAAAGTTCTCTAAACTGATAATGTAGGAGAGTATGTCAACCATGAGATCCAAAATCTTTGTCATGAGGCAGGGATTCAGTTGCAGCACACAGTTCCCTATACTCTGCAGCAAAACAGATTTGTTGAGCGGAAAAACAGATCTCTAAAAGAGATGGCATCTTGCATGCTACATGCAAAGTGACTACCACATAGACTATGGGCCGAAGCACTTAATTGTGCAATGCACATCCAAAACAGATCTCCCCATAGATCTGTGAAGGATAAGACCCCCTATGAGGCTTGGAGCGGCCTCAAACCAGAAGTGACCCACTTTCGTATTTTCGGTTCACGTGCATGGGCAGGGATTCCCTCTGAAAAGAGGAAGGCACTTGATCCACAAAGAACATAGTGTATCTTTGTTGGATACCCCAATGGTGTGAAGGGATATAGACCTATTGATCTTTCCTTGGATCGACTCATCATTGAGTGAAGTGTCCAATTAGAGGAAAGTGTCTCACATCTACCTCAGCAACCGCATGCAAACACCTTCATTCTTCCACCTGTTTGAGATGATGAGCATGCACATGTCGACTCTTCCTCAGATGAGAGTTGTGATTCAGAGGATTCAGATGATCTAGATACTGAGTGAGTACAGTCAGATGCAAAATTAGAGCATCCAGATGCAGATGCAGAGCTACAGTAGAGGCCCAAGTGGGCACATACTCCTCTTCAGGATGCACGGGATCTTGTTGGTGATCTAGCCTTTTAGGAGGACTCGATCTGATTTTGAGGAGCCTCCTATTGCACTCACTGCCACTGAACCATTTCCCTCCAGATATCTTTTCTTGGTTTAGTCTTTAGATCCACAGTCTTATGGCGAAGCTGCTGGAAATCCCTTTTGGGAATCCGCCATGTAGGAGGAGTACAACTCCCTCCTCGAGAACCAGACTTGGGATCTAGTCCCCCTTCCTTCTAGAAGGAAACTTGTCATGTGCAGATGGGTCTATAGGACCAAGAGTGCAATGGATGGACAGATTAGTAGATACAGATCTAGGCTTGTTGCCAAAGGCTTTTGGCAGGTGCATCGCATTGACTATGATGAGACCTTTGCTCTAGTAGCGAAGATGGATTCCATACGTTTGACACTTTCCATTGCGGCGACCAAGGGATGGGAAGTCCATTTGATAGACGTGAAGAATGCATTTCTTCATGGTGATCTCTCTGAGGAGATCTATATGGATCACCCCCAAGGATTTATGCAAGATTCATCTTTGGTCTATCAACTGAAGAAGTCTCTTTATGGCCTCAAGCAGGCTCCGAGGGCATGGTATGCCAAGATGGACTCCTACCCATTGTCATAGAACTTTGTACATTGTAAATCAGAGCCGAATGTCTACATGCTCAGGATGGTTGATTCACTTCTACTCTTAGTTCTGTACATTGATGATTTGTTTTTTCTCGACTTCAGCGATTACTGCAGTCAAGAGGACTCTACATGACATGTTTTTGATGACGGACATGGGCCCGCTACACTTCTTCCTTGGACTCTAGATCAGTCAAGATGCATCATGCATCAAACTAACTCGGGCCAAGTATGCACAATATCTCCTTGAGAGATTTCACATGACACACTACAAGTATGCTCTGACTCCTTTCCTATCAGGATTCAAACTTGAGGATGGCAGGGACACTCCACTGGTTGACAACACATTGCACATAACTAGTGGGGAGCTTGTTGTATCTCACACACTCCAGACCAAACCTCTCCTATGCATTTGGCGCAGTTTCTAGGTTCATGCAGGAGCCGCGTGAGCTACATTGGAAGGTTGCAAAGCGTATCCTTCGATACGTATAGGGCACCATCAACTTTGGGATTCATTATTCAACAAACTCTACATTAGATCTCATCAGGTTTACTGATTCTGACTGGGCCGACAATAGGACTTATCGCAAGTCCACTTTTGGTTACTCACTCAGTCTTGGTTTCAGGCCTATCTGTCGGTCGAGCAAGAAGCAAGTTGCTATTTCTCTTTCTTCAGTCGAGGCATAGTACAAAGGGGTAGTTAACATAACCATTCAGGATATGTGGCTACATCATTTTCTCATTGAGTTGGGCATTCAGCTTCATCGGTTGATCGTCATTTGGTGTGACAACTAGAGCACTCCAAAGTTCTACAAAGATCCAATTCAGAGGCAACAAACGAAGCACATAGAGATCCACATGCACTACATCTGGGACTTAGTACACGAGGGGATTGTCAACCTACAGTTCTGTCCTTCAGCAGAATAGACGACAAACATCTTCACCAAGACCTTCACTAAGAAGAAGTTCCATTCTCTGCGAAGTCGTCTTGGAGTGAAGGACACAGTTTCCTAACAATTGTAGTTCTTCTTTTTACATACATTGTACCTTGGGGGGGGGGGGTTCCCATGAGGTTTTCCCTCTTTCCTCACTTTATTTCAGTGTATCTTTTGTATTTGGGTACCTAACATGGCTTCGTTGCTAGGACCCATTCTTTATTTTCACCATAGTGATGTTTAGGGGGGTGTTGGAGTTACTTCACACACACCTAGGATTTATTTTTCCTAATGTTTTTCCTTGTTTATTAGTCATTATCCAGTCTCCTATATTTTAGGAAGAATATTCCTCTAGGGAGAATATTCTCTTCAGTTTTCACTTCAGTTTGACTAGTTAGGTGGAGTCTAGACGTTGCATTGGTTTTGTCACCATGTAACATTGGGATCATCACCAACTATTGTGCATTAGACTTGGTATCATCACCAGACTAGCGCATTACCCATGATTCCCTGTTCTCCTCCTCACTTCACTCTGTTTCAGTCAGTTAACTGAAGACTGGTAGACTAGTTAACTCAGCGAGGTGGCAGTTCACTCGCATAACTACCTGAGAGACTAGACTAGGTGGCAGTTTACTCCCGTAACTGCTGGTGTGTGTCCAGATCACTCTAGACCACCACAATGGCACATTGAATTCTCCTCTAGTGTGCATTGGTTGAGTTATACAGAGTATATCATGTGTAAATTATTCATTATTCATTACAGTTAATGAGAATTCTTCCATTCTTTCTCTCTTGCTTCTTCTTTCACAATTTCTCTCTGCAAATGTGTGTGGTATTTTCTAGCTAGATCTATTATGTGCAGGTTCAACACATTTACAACTTTGAACCTATCTCTAGAACCTCCTTCATCATTCTATAAAACAAGGCCAAATCAAGGGGTATGGGAGCTCAATTTATGATAGGATTATGCTGCCAAAATATAACCAGAGAGAGACTTATGCCTTTAGAGTTCATTGTTGGTTCATCCACATTTGAGAGAGTGATAAGGAGGGTCTCAAGGAGTTTGGAGGCATAAAAGTGCCTCAATAATCTCAAGGTAACACATTGTATTGTTGTACTTTTCCTTCATTATTTATACAGATCTATGGATTTTACCCTCGAATGGTTGTGAATTATTGTTATTTCTTCGCATTCAAAGGTAGATCTACTTTTACTTGAGAAAAGTGATTAGATCTAATCAAGATTTATATTCTTTTATGCCAAATGAGATTGAGGGATGAGTGTTTGCCACTTGTGTGCAAGCAATTGAGTGTTGGAGTTAGGACTGGATTCTTGGGACTACATTAGTTTGGATCATATGAGGATGAATGTCGGAATAAGGTAAATCATACCCTCTTATCCTCATTAGTATATATTGAAGGAACAATTTATATCTAGAGTGTAAAAGCCATAGAGATCTATCCATGATCTATTTATGATCTTTGTCAGATCGATGAGAGGGCTCACCTATTTGTAGGAGAGATTACTATACAACAATGTTTCAACCCCCATGGTGAGTAAAATGGATATGTCCTCCAAAAAGTATAGCACTACTTAAATTCTAAACAATTTGGAGTCTACGAGTTAGTTATCCAATGACCCTTTGGATTCCCTTGTTTGCATTATGGACAAGTGGTCTAGCCTGACATTCATTTTTCCTAGCTTTACTATGACTACAATTCACATTCTTTGAATAATAATAACCACCTACATATCCTTCCTTCTAGTACTAACTTATTCACTAATTACTTGAGCACTGATTGGTCTGTGGATAATTTGAAGTTTTTTCCTAGCAGGCAGTGTTGAAACTTCTATAGGGAGTATACCATCAATAGCCCCTCTCTTTCAATGGTGGTATGCTTTAGCTTACCTTTGGATAATTTTATATTAGCAAAGTAATTTGGATGGTACAACTTTCCTTCTCTGTGTTGCATCAAGATGGCTCCTAGCGCAACATGAAAGGAATCAACATGTACATGAAACTCAATGGTCCAATTCAAGAAAAATAGGATGGTTGCACTTACCAATTTCTCCTTTAGAAGGTCTATGTATTTCTTTCATTCCTCAATTTAGGCAAAATTCTCAATCTTTTTTAGCAACCACTCCATTAGGGTCATGATGGATGCATAGTTGTTGATGAATCTTTGATACTACCTTGTATGCCATGTTATCCCATAGCCCAGGGATAACTAAGGAGATCACGTCTCGAGGCCCATAGGTCCTAGACATGGAGTATCGAGAGCCAGACGACTTGAGCATGGCCCCGGAGGGCCCCTCTTTTCTTCAATGCAATCCACGTATCACCAGCATCAATATCCATCACACCATCTTGGTCCTAAAGTAATGGTGAGTCTTGATCCATGAGGCAATGAGTTCGGGTATCACGATATGTATCACTCTGATTTTTGGAGCACTTGAACATGTTGTATTGAATCCTTCTTCATTTCATGACATTTGCTTGGAAATTATGCTCTTTGTCTTGTTCATACCTGGAAGGGTGACATGGTGCCCTAGTAAGTTGATTTCCCTTTAGGATGGGTTGCTACTAGGTGGATCTGTGAAAAGTCATCGTTTGTTCCCTTCATACTTACCACTTTCCATCTTTATTCCTTCCATCTCCCTTATCCTTGTTTCAACATTGGGATTGGCTACACTAGAAAGGGTTGTACCTTACTTTGTGGAAAGAAGGAGCTAAAGGCCCAGAGGGTAAAAGTAGCTGGCAAGAGTTAAAAGGCAATTTTGAAACCTTCGAGATGCTTCGCCCAGGGATCCCCGATAAAGCAGTGAAAAGCTTCTTAGTAAGAAAAAGGGACCCACAAGATAACATAAACACTCAAGGTACTAGTTGATGGATAGGAGGTCTCATCATGAGTCGAACTATTACGACCATGGGCATGTAGCGGTATGACGCTGCCACCTATCTGATTACCAAAACAGGGTAGTGGCTCTTGGTGGCATAGCTAAGAGAAACGGGGTATCATCACAAGCCAACCTTCTCATTTCCGTGAAATGTGTGTGGATAACGTTGTCACCTCTGGTCATCAAGCCAAGACAACGACCCTCAACTATTCCCTTGAAGCACAAGAGCAAAGGATGAAAATACACAAAGCTAAGAGTAAAAGGCAATGAATTGGCTAGGAAACAATTCCATTAATGACAAGGTGCAACTTGCCCTCCACAAAGGCACTCACAGATAAGACTTTACATTTCCCTATTATCACATGCACCCCATGCCCAAATATTTAACCCATGCCACTTAATACACTTACATGACTTGGACTAGACTCCACCTAGGAAACACCCCAAACTTAAGAGAGGTTAGCCCAATAGGACACCTTGACACCCTCTCCAAACCTAACTTGTCAAATTGCATAATGTCTTTGAGCATTTGTTTGGGGTTAAGGGGGGTTTGATACACATGTTTAGGTAATTTAATTATTAGATATGATTTACATGTTATGAACCTTGTGACTTATGAACCCCTAGATAGTGTACTTGTTGTTGTTGGAGGACCTTGCCCAATGGACAGGTACACATGAGGGAATGATTAACTCGAACCTTCATGGAGGCTCAAAGCCCACAGATGGATGTTGAAACCCCAACCATGGGTAAGAAGATATTAAAGGTTTGCACTAGATGAAGGAAGGAAGTTGCCTTCGGAGGCACTCTGGCATGCCTTAAATAGATGAACCCTACCTTCATTCATTTAGACGATGGCCTTAGGAGGCCTAGACGTCACCATGATATCCCTAGACGTCATCCAGAGCTACAGTTTTATCTTTGGAGGCATTTGTGAGGCTTGTGGCACGTGTGGGCATCATTTTAGGCCTCTGAAGGCCAAGCGTTCCACTTTCGTTGCTCAACGCTCCACATATGGGGCTCAACGTCACCTTAGAAAGGAATGATGTCACCCTTGGAGGAGATTTTAGATGCAAATTTATTTAATTTTGTCAGAATTTAATTTTTGTAACAAATTGGCCAGGTTAGCCCAACAATTTTGAATTTAAATTAATTTAGGGCCTGATTTGGTATAAATAAACAAAAAGTACATCCATTTTTCATAACAACTTGTCATAAGACAAGAGGAGGTCTGAAATTTGTGTTGTATTAGGGTTATTGGTTGAATTAGTGATGCACTACTCTTGTTTAAGGCTTATCTTTGCAACTTGGATCAACTTTTGAAGTTTTATGGTGATTTTGCATGGTATATTCATGATTATTCTTGGTGCAAGTAAGTAAAATCTGCATTTTCTCATCTATTGAATGGTTTATTGTATGGTTTTATTTGCTCATACAAGATTATGAAATTGCATGGTGTATTTAATGCTTGAAGTAAGAAACTTAAGTTGCTCCTTTCTTACTTTTTATTTGCCAAGTTTCCACTAAATTGATCTAGTAACTAGTGAAACCTTAGATCCATAAAGTGCTAGCTCGCTAGAGGTTTGAATTTGGTTATTGTTGCATAAGTATTTGCCCATAAAAAGGCTAGGGAGATCAAGGCGCTAGGGCCTAGAAGTGCCTACACCCTAGCACTTTGTTTCTTGAGGTCAAAATCTAGGAGGACTTAAGTTGCTACTCCTCCTAGACTTTTTCCCTCTTGGACTATTGTGTATTATCATTAATTAGCAGCCATAGAAGAAGTTGCCATCCTTGACTCCATTACCCTAAGAAGGCACTAATCCTCTTTTCTCACTTCTTGACAAGACTACCAACCTACACTCAAACTTCACTTACTATTCTACTAACTTAGCCTAACTTACCAACCTAGTTTAAAAGTACTAACCTGTTGTTGTTACAAATACATGCTACAACCATTATATAACAACCTATTTTAGTTTACAAGCTAACTAAATCAACCCAGAAAATTGCATGAAGCAAAGTACTATCAGCCTGAGTTATAATGTGCATTAATTGCTTTCACAAAGTGCATTTTTTAAGGTTTCTTGCAGTTGCCATCACTTTTGTTTGTTGTTGTTACAATCACTTTTGACAGCTTGTTAAACTCATTTGTTGATTGATAAACCACCCAAAATCTGTACTAGGCAAACCACAATCAATAAATACTGAAAGTGTTCACTAAATTGCCTTAGCAAGGTACCTTTATGAAGTTGTTTGTTGTTGTCATAATTGTTAACTTGTTGTTGTTACAAGTACTTTGACAACCTTTTAAAGTCATTACTTGGCTTGTATCAATCTAGAAATTGTAAGTGGCAAAAGTATTATCATTGAAAAGACTTTATATTTCATTACATTGTCCTTATAAGTTGCAATTTTTAGATTTTTTACATTTGCTACACATATATCTTTTATGCATAAACTTATTTGGTAGCAGACTTTTATATTGAAGTCACTCATTGAAAGCATTGATATCATTGGTTATTATATAACGTTTGATGTTTCTTTGGTAGAGGGCAGGTATAATTCACCTTATTTTCCACTGACATAACCATACCAAGTGACTTCATTCATCCGAGTGACCTAGAGAGAGGGGTGGTATTACCTTGTCTTAACATCCTTCATCAACCCACTAGGTCCTGGGACGTCTCCCTTCGAGTGAGTTTTTCCTCCTCCTAAAGAAAAAGAGGTACCCTATTGGGGTGACAATGATAGGAATACCTCTTTGTTACGTCAATCTAAACCTACTTGCCTTTAGGCTTTGGGAAAGTATAGATTGCGCGATAACATGACCCTAGGTTGACCTTAGGGTGTGAAGATTTGTTTGAGCTTCCAGATTTACAAATGTCTCTATCTTAGTTTGATCTATTAGTACTCTATCCTTGTAAACAATGTGTCCCAACAAGTTGCCAAAGGGTGTGCATAATATGCACTTCTTTAAGTTGAGAGATATTTGCAACTGTTGGCATCTTTCAAACATTAGTCATAGCATTGTGACATTATCCTTCAATAAACTATACACTATCTAGTTGTCAAAATACACTTCCAAGAATTTGTGTATGTATTCTCTGACTGCTACTATCATTGTCTTGGAAAACACAACTAGTGTGTTCTTTAGCCTGAAAGGCATCGCATTATAAGCGCAAGAACCCCACTCCATGGTGAAGGTTGTATTTTTCTTATCTTCCTTTGCCATATGTACCTAGTGATAACCCAATAATCCATCAATGAAGGAGTAAGACTCGTTTCCTTCCATTTGATCCAACATTGCATCATTTAAAGGTGTAGGGAATGGATCATTAACACAAGATGCATTTAATCCCCTAAAGTTTACATAGACTCTTATTCCCCATCCCACCTCATTATCTTGAATGACTATTGGATTGATATAGTTTGATTCTTCTACTAGGAAGATCAAGCTCGTTGCCAGGATCTTATTAGTGTAATACTTCACCCTTAATTTTATCTTGGAGTTCAACCTGTAAGGTCTCTTCTTGATGGCTTTGGCTCATGGCTTGAATTTTGTCCTCATTTCTCCCTACTTTCTTTTGATTCATTTCATTTATATGAAACTTTATGCGAATAGGTTAGCATACTCCTTGAGTAAGGTCGTAACCTTAGAAACCATTGCATCCTTCCAATAGTCCTCAATGGATTCTAAATGAGGTTGATCCTTTGCACCAATATTAAATTTCATTATTTTCAACAACTCTTGATAAATCTCCCCTTTTGGATCCTTTACCATCTCCTTTACTGCTCTTTCTCTTGGAAGAAAATGTGACATAATTTCTCTAGATCATATTCTTCTTATGATTCATCTGCTATTTTAGTGTAACATTTAAAGGTCCAATCCTCATCTACCAAGGTGAGGACTAGCTCTTCCAATGGTTGCTTGTGCCAATGCACTTGTAGACATATTCTAGTGGTCTATTTACCCTACTATCAAATATAAAATATCTGATAGTTTTTAAAGATAAAGTAATACTGAGAGCCTTACCTAGGCAAGAGAATGTTTTGTAAAATCCTTCTTTAAGATAATTCCATTCGTGGGTATATTGTTGGGCCTCCTAGTTCAAGTACCAGGCCTTGGGGATGGGCCCTAATGTGTGAATAAAGTTATGGATCCAAGCTATTTTAGAAAATATACTCTGGTCCATTTTTAAATTCACCCATTCACATGTATGACGGGGTCTACCATCCCTCTCTAGACTTCTAGGAAGTCGAATGTGTCCTCCACCACACTTGGATTATCGATCACTTGATACTCGAGTAGTGGAGCAAAGCGGTGTCGTAAAAATGGTTATACTTTCTCTGTATTATCAAGGTCTTCTCTATGTGTAGCCCACCACCTAGAGGGTGTGGACCTCAAAGTTACATCCAAGGTTGATACTAATTGCTCATTTAGTAAATCTTGGCTTAACTCTTCCATGAATTATTTAACGTCCCCTATCGCATTGAAGAAAGGGAGGATTGTTCAACTCCGTTCCAGTCCAATGGATGGATTTAATCAATGGTGAAATGGTAAGATGACATCTCTTGGTTTCATTCTTGCTAGTCCTAAAATGCCTCCTTGCTATATAAATCATATGAGTAGATGCTCCTCCAATTGATCACCCCATCTGTAGTGGGATCGATGTAATCCTCCCTCAATCTTGTAGTTAAGTTATATCATTGATTCACTACAACACCATCCATTGGCTATATATATATATTCCCCCCTTTACATGGTCGATACGTTTTATGAGCCTAGTCCCATCTACTTCAAACAAAATCTCTCCCTTTTAAAATTGATGATTGCTTCATTATTGTTGGCCCACTCAAAGCCCAACATGTTGGGATATATGTCCTTCTTGTCAATGATTTCGATGACCTCAAAAACTACCATTGTCTTTACAATGCCCAAATTAATCTCTACATATTCAAGGTGACTAATAGGATATATATTATATTGATTTGACAATCACAATTGAATGGGAAGATATGTTATTTGTCATCTACCCATCATTTCCCATGATTTCTAAAGGATGATGTTGACATCGGATCCCAGATCCAACATGACATCTCGTAGTTCATATCCACAGATTTGGACATCCACATCCCATACTTCATATCCATGCATTTGGACATCCATCTTAAACTCTCAGTCAAACCAAGGTTTCTTTTGATCCAGGTGGATATTAGTGGCCACCCACCTATTCCAACAAGCTCAAAAGAGTCTTATGGAAATTTACTATTTTTAGCAATTTTTCCGGTTCTTAAACTTCCGGGGCCATTTTGAGGGCCTAAATGAAGTTTTTCGGGGATCGAACACCTCAATGAAGAGAAAAGTCTTTGATTGAGACTCCAAAATGAATCTCCTCAACAATACCTTTCCAACGAGCTATCGTGGGCCCTAAACATATATCGTATGCCAAAGTTACGCTCTTGGGAAGTTGATACACCAAACTACCCAAAACGGGGTCCACAAAACTATTGGCTTTTCATATTCCAGGGTTAGGGTTTTGGATTCTCTTTATGTTAATAAGGCCTTTGGAGCCTCATTTTAATAATCGTGTTCTTACGAATGCTAGTAGCCATCACATCTCTTCTCAAAGATAAGCTGCCACCATTCTAACGAGTCTTTCACTCTGTATTTCTACAATTTTGTACATTTTGCTCATTAATAGAAATTGTGTATTATTGTATATCTGTGTTTATGGTTGCATCTCTGATATATCTTCGTTATATTATTGGCTCTCTTGCAATATATCTGTATATTTCTGTGTTATATCTCCTCTCTCATTTCATGTAAAAAATAATTCGGATCAATGGTATCAGAGCAGGCTGCTCTTGATCGGTTTTTCAGTGCATGTCCCCAACGAGGTCCAAGTATAGAAAGTTGGGTCTCTAGCTTGTCTCTCTTGAGGACAATCACTCTCACACGCCCAAGAAACCATCTGTGGCAGAAGAAAAGAAAAATGACAGAGCAAATGATTCTATTAATCTGTTGCTTAAGCAAGCTCTCACGCGACAGAGGGACGAAATGATGGAGAATTTTGCACACATCCTTCAACACCTGTCGATAACAACCAACACGTCTTCATCAAGCGGCCACTTTGGAGGCACCTCGCCTTTCAAGGTACAAGTTAATTTTTATGTTCATGTATTTGAAGGACATGAAGGTTATTTCTTTGTTCACAATTTTTCCGACAGGGAAAATATCACCTTCGCACTCCTTAAAGCTCTCCCCCATGTCAAACATTGGTGGGAAAATTACTGGGAGCAAAGTTCCACAGAGGAGTCTGGAATATATGGGGTCGAGCCCACTTGGGATTTTTTTGTGGATGTAGTCAAGGAACAATATTACCCTGTCGACAACTATGACGACCAGTACATGAAATGGACCACACTGCGCCAAGAGAGGGGCCAAGCAGTGATGGAGTTCACCAATACCTTGTGCACCTAACTGGGTATCAAATACTTCAAACAAAATTTGGTTATGAAATACTGTGGGACTCTACATAGATACATCCAAACTAAAATGGATTTTTTGGACATCTCATCACTGGGTGTTGCTTATCGACATGTTGTTAAAATCGAGGAGAAATTTAGGCACTAGAACAAACGAGAGTTTGGGTTTGCAAATACGGAACAACCAAAGCATGATAAAGACGTCCCTAACAAACAACCTTCCAAAAACCAGTCCAAGCCACAGGAAAATAAGGGTAACAGAAAGACGAAAAAGGACAATGGAAAATGGTGTGATTTCCACAAAATCCCCTGACAAAACACCGAGGAATGTCACTCAAAACAGTTATTGGTGGAAGAGATTAAAGACAAGGAGTCGAACCCTGATTCATAATTTGATTCAAAAAATACTAGTAGAAGACAGATCATCGACGTAGACCCCACTGCTACTGTCGCGACCACAACAATTCAACCAGAAGAACCAACAGATCCTGAAGAGGGGGAGCACCTTTTTCATTCACAGATGTGGGTGAAAAGGACCCCGCTGCATTTTATTATGGATAGCGGAAGCCAAAAGAACCTCATCTAAGAAAAGGTCATCACATAGTTGGGATTGTCGACAACACCACACCCACAGCCATACAACATCGAGTGGCTTCGCCAGGGACGAGATCTTTATGTCAGCCAACAGTGTCGATTGTCATACATCATCCAACCCTTCAAGGATGATGTATTATGTGATGTTTCCCCGTTGAATATATGTGATGTTCTCTTGGGCCAACCATATATATGGAAGTGCCATGTTATCTATGAGTCTCGACCTCATAGTGTCATTATTACTCTAGGGGCTCATCTCTACAGGATACCAGAGTGATCTAGATGGATCTTGTTGGCCATCCACCTTTTCCACTGAATCACCATTTTGAGCCTGTGGTTTTGATAAACCATGATATTCACCCTTTTGATGGGGAATGGAATGCAATGCCATCTTCATTTGTTAATTACAAATATCATGTAATGTTTTCGTAGTGGTCTTTTGTACATGCCTACAACATAGCGTTAATGCACTAGATCCCATTAGAACTCCGTAGTTAAGCGCACTCAGGCTAGAGTAGTACTGGGATGGATGACCACCCGAGAAGTCCCAGTGTTACATGCCTATGTTATTTTATAAACTTAATCCAATTTATCCCACATGCATCATGGGAATTGTTCTCCTCTCACTGTCTCATATATAATTGAGGTGAAGGAGGCCCTTTAAGCATGCAATGGGGTGTGATGTAAAGCTTGTTGTGAATGAAGCGTAGCCAACATCTCTTTATTTTCAAAGATAGGCTACCCCATTCTTCTAGTTTGTGTTCTACAATGTTTTTCTCTCTCGTTCATTAATAGAAGTTGGTTTTCACTATATTTATGTGTTCTCCACACTATCTCTGTGTATTTCCTTGTTATATATCGGTTATATTTTTGTCTTCATGTCATTCTCAAAATAATCTAGATCAGTGGTATCGGAGCAGGATGCTCCTTGTCGTTTCCTAGAGTAGGTCCTCGACGAGGTCAGGGTATAGAGAGTTGGGTCTCGAGTTAGTTTCACTTTAGGACAACTGCTCTCATTAGCTCAAGTGACCTCCCATGGAGGAAGAAAAGAGAGATGACAAAGCAGGAGATCCTTTCAAGACATTGCTCGAGGAAGCCCTCGTGCGATAGAGGAACGAGATGATGGACAAATTTGCCCAGATCCTTCGAAGACTACCGACGGCGGTGACTAAAGTAAGAAGCCATTTCACAAGTGTGACACCCTTCAAGGTACAAGTCAATTTTGATATCCCTTTATTTGAAGGCTAGATAGATGCAGATGCTCTAGAAATATGGTTGAATCTTCTAGAAGGTTATTACTTTGCCCAAAAAAAATTCGACAGTGAAAAGATCACCTCTACGCTCCTTAAAGCCCTTCCCCATGTTAGAGCTTGGTGGGAAGGTTACTGGGAGAGGTACACCGTGAATGAATCTACACGTTTTGGGAGAGAACCCACTTGGGTGGCCTTTCTATATGCCCTAAAGGAGGATTTCTACCCTGTCAGAAACTATGATGACCAATACATGAGATGGACAACTCTGCGTCAGAAAAGAGACTAGACGGTGTCGGAGTACACCAACATATTTCATACCTTGCACTCAAAGATAGGTATCAAAGACTCTGAGTGGCACATGGTTTTGAAGTACCACAGTGGTCTACACATGTACATCCAAACATAGATGGATTTCTTGGACATCTCTTCACTAGGAGTTGCTTATTGATCTACAGTCAAAATTGAGCAGAAATTCAAGTAGCACAGTAAGTGGGAGAAACATGGCAAAGGAAACTCTAACTCACATAATGAAGGATAGAGCAAGGAAGGCCAACCTCAAGAGAGCCAGTCCGATATGTATGCAAAGAAGGGCAAGAAGAATTCTAAGAAAGACACCGAAAAGTGGTGTGAGTTCCATAATAGCCCGTGGCACAACACTGATGAATGTCGCTCATTACAATCATTGGTGGTCGAGCTCAAAGACAAAGATTTGAACCCCGACTTGGACCATGATTCAGAAAATAATAAAAGGAGACAGATCATTGATGCAGAACCCACCACTACTGTCATAACTGCAACAATCCAACCAAAAGAGGATTTTGAGGAGGGGGAGTGCCTCTTCCATTCCTAGATGTGGGTGAAGGGGATCCCACTGCATTTTATTTTTGATAGCGGAAGCCAAAAGAACATCATCTCAATAGAGGTTGTCAAGCAGTTGGATTTTCCAACAACACCATACCCACAACCATACAACATCGGGTGGCTTTTCCAGGGTCAAGATCTTCGTGTTAGCGAGCAACGTCACATGTCCTATGGCATCAAGCCCTTCAAGGATGAGGTGTTGTGTGATGTTTCCCCAATGGAAGTTTGTAATGTTCTATTAGGCCAACCATATATGTGGAGGCATCATGTTGTTTACGAGTCTCGACCCCGTAGCATCATTGTTACTCTGAGGGGTCAACTATACAGGATACCAAAGGTAGTTCCGATTATTGTCCCACCAAAACAATGCCACAAATTAATCTCTCATACTGCAAAGTTTAGCCTCTTCACAATCCTCTCAGAAGGTGAACTGAAGGACACTGCAACCACTGCAGCCTCACCCCAAGAACTTCCTATCCAACAAAAGTAGATCGACAAGAATGTAGAAGAGTACCAAGATGTTCTTGCTGCACCTAAGGGGGTGCCTCCACACTACCCAATCAAGCAAGGTTATAACATAACCATTCATACTCTTCATGCTGCATATTCACCCATAGAGTCCTCCCACACTCAGGTAGATCATGCAGCTAGATTGGTTGAATGAATCCAACCCATCCAACAACAAGTTCATGACACCCTTCAACAAGCTAAGCATGACAACTTCTTTAGCAAAGCAAGCAACACACCAAGCTTCAGATTTAGTAAAATTCTCCCCGTCTCCCAAGTGAACTTGATGCAATGGGGACCATTGCTTCCTAAGGGGGGAAGAATGATCCAGATGGATCTTGATGACCATCCACCTTTTCCACTGAATCACCATTTTGAGCTTGTGGTTTTGATAAACCATGATATTCACCCTTTTGATGGGGAATGGAACGTAATGTCATCTTCATTTGTTAATTACATACATCATGTAATGATTTCCTAGTGGTCTTATGTACATTCCTACAACATAGTGTTAATGCACTGGATCCCATTAGAACTTTGCAGTTAAGCGCGCTTAGGCTAGAGTAGTACTAGGATGGGTGACCACCCAGGAAGTCCTAGTGGTTTACATGGCTATGGAATTTTATAAACTTAGTCTAATTTATCCCACATGCATCATGGGAATTGTCCTCCTCTCACTCTCTCATATATAATTGAGGTGAAGGAGGCCCTTTAAGCATGCAATGGAATGTGATGTAAAACATGTTCCCTTTTCAGAGATAGGCTACCTCATTCTTATGGTTTGTCTTTTACAGTGTTTTTCTCTCTTGTTCATTAATAAAAGTCCGTTTTCACTATATTTCCGTGTTCTCTGCATTATCTTTGTGTATTTTCTTATTATATATCGGTTATATTTTTGTCTTTGTGTCATTCTCAAAATAATCTGGATCACAGAGGTAGTTCCAACTACTGTCCCACCTAAACAGTGCTGCAAGGTAGTATCTCATACTACAAAATTCAGCGTCTTCACAGTCTGTTCAAAAGGTGAACATAAGAACACTACAACCATTGGAGCCTTCATCCAAGCACCTTTTATCCACCAGAAGCAGGTCAACAAGATTGAAGCAAATCACAAGGATTCCTTCTGCACACAGTCATCTCATGTAACCATACTGATTAAAAAGGTCCAACCGTTCCAGCCACGGGTTCGTGACAACCTTCAACAAGCTAAGCAGTGCAACTTATCCAACAAGACAAGCAACTCATCAAGATGCAAATTCAACAAACGTTTTTTCCTCTCCTCCAGGCACTCAACACAATGGATACCATTGCTTCCTAAGGAGGGAGGATTGATCCAAGTGGATATCGGTGGCCACCCACCTATTCCAACGGGCTCAAAAAAGTCTTCTAGCAATTTACCATTTTTAGCAGTTTTTCGGTTCTTAAACTTTCGGGGCCATTTTGAGGGCCTAAATGAATTTTTTTCGGGATCGAGCACCTAAATGATCTCTGAAGGATTTGATTGAGCCACCAAAATGAATCTCCTCGACGATACCTTTCAAATGAGCTATCATGCGCCCCAAATAGAGATCGTGTGCCAAAGTTACGCCCCAGGGAAGTTGATACACCAAACTACCCAAAACGGGTTCCACAAAACTGTTGGATTTTCATCTTCTGAGGTTAGGGTTTTGGATTCTCTTTATGTTAAAAAGGCCTTTGGATCCTCATTTTAATAATCATTTTTTTGCGAATGCGAGTAGCCGTCATATCTCTTCTCAGAGATAAGTTGCCACCATTCTAGTGAGTCTTTCACTCTATATTTCTACAGTTTTGTACATTTTGCTCATTAATAGAGATTGTGTATTATTGTATCTCTATGTTTATGGTTGCATATATGATATATCTATGTTATATTATTGGCTCTCTTGCAATATCTTTGTATATTTATGTGTTATATCTCCGCTCTCATTTCGTGCTGAAAATAATTCAGATCATCTTCTTTTGGTCGTTGACTCATAAAATCATCAACAATATCATAGCCTACAAATAGTTGCAAGGCACATTTTTTTACTTTTTTTACTATCTATGATATAAATATATAACTAATAGGTGGGACCCCTAGGGAGAAACAAAGGATGTTTATTTTCAAGTATTCCCAATATAAGAGCATTACTAATCTACTTAAAAGTACATAATGGCTTCATCTATGTTACACAACGATAATGTTTTCTTCCTTTAGTTTGATTATGGTTTCCACTTATGATTTGGTTGTAAAGAAAAAGAAAGGTCACGCCCATAAAGCTACAAAAAGGTCTCCTATCTTGCATACATTAATACTCATAAGATGCTATTATATGGTGATTATTTCATTGAAATCCATGTTTGTGATGATTTCAAGTCATAAATAATTTTGGTTATATTTATTGTCAAAGGCATTCACCATCTCAACAATTACATGCCACAAAGGTTGAGCGATAAACTATGTGATATGATTTTAAAGGACTTGCAAATTCATTTCAAATATATATGTCGTAGTGTGATACACTCTAGCATGCAAAGATTTTGTGCAACTCAAATGGCATCGGATTTTATATCACATACGTTACATACCATAGGGTGCCTACCAACTTGCATGGAAAGTGTGATATTGTTGATTATAAACTTTGACATATGAATTTTCATGATGCATATGGTATATATTGAAGTTATGTGATTAAAAAGATTTTAAGATCATGGGGACATGTTAATTGGATTCTCTATTAATGATATGGAACACTAGCTACAACATTAAGTCGTTATTTGGTTGGCATACATGATAGCATTAATGTTAGCCGACGAGGCATGTGATCCTTTGCTTGTGTGACATTATTCCTTCTTTGATGATTGGCTGCCATATTGGTTAATATGAGAGTAAAAAATGATGTGGTTTTGCGTTTGTAGCTTGCACAACGTAATGATCGTTATGCATTCAATGTGCAAGGACGTGGGCTTTGATACCCGCATCTCGCGTCTAAGTCTACCACATTTTCTCTTGCTTTGGCATTTCATTGTTTTGTTGAAGTTTTTGTTAAAGTGATGTTTTGGTCCTAGAGCTGAAATTTCGTAGTTTGGACAACTACTGCACCAGTTTCTCAGAGGTATTTGAAGTGTTAAAGAAATGTATGTTTCCTTTAGCCTATTCTTCATCAAATAAATGATTATTTTGCAGTATAATTTAAAGAATACCTCTATTTTGGTTGGTTGATTAACTATGCTTTTCCTTCCCTTTCAAAATGGGTCTTGAATTCCTCTGCAAGATTTTAAGATTTTGGTATACACACTTTATGTCTTGTCACTGTACTGTTGAAAAAGATTATGTAAATTCAAGTTTGAGTTAGCTATTCTTTGCAAATAAACGATGAAGATATAGTTTGATTGTTATGCGCTTAGAAAACCCTAATTTAAGTTTTGAAATGTACAAACTATTTTTTTGTTTCGATCCCTCATTTTTTCTCCCTTGCTAGTTCTCCTCGTTTTAATGCCATCAATTGCTTTGCAATATATTTCTAAGCAACAGTTCAAGTTTTAAGAAGGGTTCTTATTATGCATGCAAAGTAGTGGAGTTATAAGTGTTTTATTTAACTTTACACCATCAAACTAAGAATTTTCATCATGTACAGATGGTGGGTTTTAAGAGTACAACCATGTTCTGGTCGTATCGGTATCAACTACTCCTGTTCGCAATTTTTATAAACCCTATATCTAAAACCCTACTTACAATATTGTGAAAAAGTTTTCCTACCATGATTTCGAACACAGGTCTCATAAAATCTTCATTAAGCAGGCTTTGGATTTCAAAAGTCATATATATATATATATATATATATATTAGAAGGGTAATATTACAAGTTTAAATTGAATGGATACCCAGTTTCAAATCCTTTTCAACTATGAAATATTTACACATAGATTTGAAACCCTTACACCAGAAATATGGTATGAGTGATATGAAGTTTCATAAGTTTGATTTTAACAAATATAGTTGAAGCAACAAGATAGTCGACCTGTGTATGTTTGTTTATATACAAAGTTGTTGAGGTCACAAAAATTGAGTCGATTATAGTCTCAATGACTTGGTATGATCGAAAGTCAATTTCGAAACATTGAAGTTAAAGGTTTTTATTCTCATATTGTTATTAGTTTATAACAACATGATTGGATGGATTGAAAGTTTTATGTTGTTATATTGCAGACAAGTTAAATTGATCAAAGTCATCATATGACAAGTTATTTGCCAAGTTTTTATACTACTTGTTCATTTCAAAACTTGTTGGAATTAGTTGTTGGAAATGGTAGCAAAGTTTTGTCATTGATTTATGTGCATGATGAAGTTAAAATTAAACACAGATTGGAATTGGAAAATACTTGTATATGACCAAGGTTACAATTTGAAAGGAATAAGAAATAGGGAATATTTTATACACAAGACCAAATCTATCATTATTTTATTTTTCATATGTTATTCCCTAAGTTCCAAAAATCATATATCATTTAAATTTCCATCTTCTTTTCCCCTTGTTGTATGAGATAAAATTGTTTTTAATTCAAAAGGTCGCTCGAAGCTTGGCATAAATAGTTTTCAAGTGCATGAGGGATATATACAAGGTATCACATGTAAGGTTAAGAACTGAATTGGAAAAGATACATTGTCAACTATTTGTTTCTGCCAAAGTTGGAAGTTCAATCATGAGATTTTTTTTTTATAAAATACAATTACAAGATGATATACTCATCATCCAAGTACAAGTCAAAGATAACAAAAAAACATGAATGGTGAAAAGGGTTATGATTGTTGCTAATCTTGTTTATATTCGGGACCAAATCCTTCATACTCCCACTTTACATAAATTATTCCTAAAGCCCCAATATCATGTTTCATTTTAACTCATGTTCTTCCCCCTATTATATAAGTAAATTTAAGAAGGAAGGATAACCAACATACTAACAATAAATGTGAATAATACTTGGCATGACATGTATGACTTGATTAATAAATGGCACGGAGAATAAATACTGAGATATTGGTTGAAGATTGATTATTGATATGTTGTGATTATGAACATGTATTACTCTTTTTCATCATTTACTCTCACTTTACACTCATTACAAATCCCTTTCATCTCTTCCCTATTTTCATCATATTTCCCATGTTCATATAATGAATGTATGTCAAAGGAGTGATATGCAATTTGGAAAATATTTTGCAAAGCAATTGTTTGGTTTTGTTTTCCCTTTCCTTCAATTTTCCCTGATGTTTGTATGCTTGATTGTTGATTGAGTCAGAGCCATGCTTTAAAATTATGTCAGATGCAAAGTTATGTTTGATGATTTACTTGTTATTGTTTACATACACTAACATAGCCTTCATAATTAATTAGATGAGTTTTTTCAGCCATGGTAGCAACAAATCTAACAAAAATAACATGGTAAACATAGGAAATTGGAACATAGGGCAACAAGTTGGATGGAAGAGAGGAAAAAATAAGAGATTTAGATTTTCTATTCATTTTGATGCAGAATTAGAGGAGTTTAATCAACTCCTACAAACTTGTCTTCTTAATCTTGCAGGCCAATGATATTTTAATCCTCCTCCTCCACTTGTCAAACCTCCATCACAACCTCATCCTAACATCACCAACATTCTTATAAGGCCACGTGTGCCTTTACAACATGAAATTCCGGAATGAAATAGTTCATAATCATCAACCTCATCACCATGGTCGGCCTATTGTATCTTTGCCACTACCTCCACCTCCTCTTAAGCAACCACTTCAACTTGTTGTTTCTATGGATTCACATGCACTATTAGTTCAACAGCCTAATAAAATCAAAGTTTTAGCTCATGAGCCTGAACCAAGTAAAGGGAAGCAACCTGCTTGCTCACCTAGCTTTGGTTTATCGAAGAACTCTTCCGACTATGTTATCTCACATTCTATTCCCCAAAAGAATGAGCCTAGGAATATCACCTCTGGTGATATGCACCCTAAAGCATCATCAAATGAAGACAATAAGTCTACCAAGGTAGATTTACAAACACACATGATGGCTTCGTCTCGGGACAATAGACAGAGGAGGACAACCTCCCACAAGAAATATGATTTTTAATTTCATTTTATGATGACTTTATGTGGCAGTTTAGTGATGACATACCTACACTTTTATTTTTGGACAACAAATAGTATTTTGATATATTTCATATCATTTTGGGAGTTACAAGTGTATTTATGGCATTTTATTTTTGGGGCTTTCGAATGTGAATTTATTATATGGATGGTATGCATATTGTAATTGTGGAGGTACATGGGGATATTTTGAAAATTAAAGAATAAAGTTGTTTAGGGGATCCCCACCTATTAGTTATTATTTATAAAAACCCTTATTATAATTATTTATTTAAAAATTTGTCCCACTTAACTAAAGTTAGTTAGCTATCTAACTAAAGGTAGTTGAAACTAATCAAACTACCTTTTGAGGAATAAAAGAAGGACATGATGGAGGGACAAGGCATGAGCGAATAGAGAGGGACAGACTCTGATAAGGTTTGTTCTTGCTCTGAAGTGAGATTACATTCAGATTCCATTCATTTGTGAACTACTTGAAGGCTAGATCTTCTTGTTGATAGCAAGGTTTTACTGAAGGTGCCAATAAGAAAGACTAATAAGCATAGATTGTTGACATGCTTCCAAAGGTCAATCATTTGTTTTGATAGTCTGTTAATTATAATTTGATTTATGAATTAGTTTTCAATGCTGATTAGAATTATTTTCCAGAGTCAAGACAGTGGTACATTTGTGGCTTGTTAGTCCAATTTTATCAGTCTTGGTCTTTACTTAGAAGACACTAGTAGTCTCTGTGTGATGTAACATTCCACCTTTGACTTCTAAGTCTTACTTTGGTCCTTACCCACGCAGGGGTACAAAGAGAAAGTTTTTGGCTGTAATTCAAAATTGAATTAATAAAAATCATTGTTGGTTTTGATCTCACATTTGGACTTCATGTGTAATGTTGTTTCAGATTTGTCTTCTGATTATTTCTTAAATCTGTTATAAATTTATGTTACAAGCATTTTTTTTTATTTTTCTTCGATAAAACACCAGACATATAAAACAACATTAGGCCCAAGTACATATTGCTTGAGGACTAATTGATATTTTTGTAAAAAGCTATAAACATAGGGTAATAATCTCGCCTATCTTGCCTTAGCCTAGCAAGATTAAGAAATGTTGTTATAAGGACATCCATTCCTTTTCATCAAGAGTGGCCAATCTATTGAACTCTCCTTTCTAGTAGGGGAACATAGATAGGTTCTTCTACCCCCCCGATAATCTTGTCAGGATCTTATTGCAACCTCCTTCTTGATCCTTCATCATCTAGGATCTTAATAAAGGTTTGGATTTTTTTTTTGATGCATCCTATTAGGGCTACCTATTCCCGACTTTTCTATTGGGAAATCTAGTTGCACTCCTACCATAAGAAGTTAGGAAAGTTCTATATTGTCATACTGTTGCTTTCACCCTAGCCTACTATAGCGGTTGCCTCTCTTAGGAATTCCAGAGATTCTTTATAGTAGGCCTCATGCTTTGGTGCATCAAACCTAGGTTTCACATGAGTTACCTTCCTTACATGGTGTTAGGGTCCTAGCTTAACCCCCTTACTTAGTATACTTTGTTAATGTGTGAGGCCACCTTCTTGAATAAGGCCCACTAAACAGTTAGTTAATAGTCAGTCATTGTAAAAATGTTCTTCTTTATTAATAAGACCCAAAACATATTTTGGGAAATGGAGTTATCGTTGATTTAAAACAACTTTTTTTTAGAGTTTTTTCTTGTGACGACTGCAAATTTCGCAAGTTGAATACATTTTGATAGAGTGCACAAATTCAGGTCAAACCAGTGCCAGTATGTCTAGAGAAGTTGCGGCGTTTCATAATTGGGGTCACAATAGCCCATCTAAGAAGTACAACAAAAGTTATGATCAATTTACATTTTTTTCCTCAAACCCTACCTTGAAAAAAGTAAGTTATTTTCAATGATTTTTAGAGTTTTTTCATGGGTCAAAAAGCTCTTAAGTTTTTTAATTTTTATAGAGATATGTTTTGGTGTCTTTAAATAACATGGTGATCTATATTTTAGTGGGTAAAACTGTGATCGAAGACAAATACACGCAATAAATACCAGTGGAATCACAATGTTAGAAACCCTTGTAACATCTATTGGTACCCTTTTGAGTAGTATCAGATCAGACAATACCTATATGCACAATCTCACTTCACACACCCTTGAGCATATAGGAAGTCCCCAATATATACTTGAAACCATCTTTAGATAAACTAATCAATCATCTTTTTTCTATAGTACACCGAGAATAACACTCAGGGAGATCATTCTCTAGTACATGGGTAGTCGAGTAGTACAATTAAGGGCAATGTTGAGCCTCCTTAGTTAGTGCCCTAAGATATTGGGCCAAGTAATATTGTTAGACCCCACACATATATCAGAGAGTTATAACACCTTACACTCCCTTGTATTTAGGACTTAGTAACCCTTTTTCAGTGAGCTCACCTATGGTGGAGCCCTATAAACCACTTCATACCCACTCTTCAAAAAATATGGCCACATGCTCTACAACTAACAAGTTGGATCACCTGGATAGTCAATTTCAACAAATTCAGTAGTCCATAAGCAGATGGAATTATAAGTTGGATGATAAGTGGAATTATAAGTTGGTTGAGAAATTGGAGAAGTTGACACCTAATCTAGCTCAAGGCACACCAGAAGAAGAACCTTGAAATGCACAACACATTGAACCACATAAGAAGGAAACTTCTATCTCAAGACTATTTATCCACCAACATCCCTCTTCAGGTCCTCACAACCATAAGCCAATGGATAATAACATATGACATTGTTTTCCGAAGGTGGACCTGAACAAGTTTGATGGTTTTGACCTGTTAGGATGGGTCACTTAGATGGAAAATTACTTCACCCTCCATGGTATTATTGATGACATGTTGAAACTTAGAGTGGGGGTCTTGTACTTGGATCTAAAACAATGGCAACGGTGGGAATGGAATAAAAAATCCTATATGGGTTACATCACATGGAGTCTTTGTTAACGTTGTCCATGCAGGTTTCGAGAGAGATACTCGCTATTTGGGGAAGCTTATTGAGTTACGCCAAATAAGATCAGTTGTAGAATTTATGGTAGTCTTTGAGTAATTAGCCATCTATTCAAAGAACTTAACAAATTATTTATTTAAAGAATGCTTCATTAGTGGCCTCAAGGAGGATGTTCGAACACAAGTCATAATGCAACATCCTACTACATGGTTGGAAGTGTCTCACAAGGATCTAGAAGTAGAGACGTTGATCAATGCACATACTAAAAAACTATCCTTAATTCCCCGCACTTGGCCTCTCTAGGTTAATTCCCCAGGCACAACCCCCACTCATCCCTTGAAAGTACAAATTTTGTCTCTAGCAGAAATGGCAGACCACCAAAGATGTGGACTATACTATAACTGTGATGAAAAATATGCTCCAGGACATAGGTGTAAATAAAAAAAATTGTTCCAAATTGATATGACCACTCTAGCATCAACAA
>ML800804.1:98018-111386 GCA_009831015.1 Picea engelmannii
ACCCCATTCTTCTAGTTTGTGTTCTACAATGTTTTTCTCTCTCGTTCATTAATAGAAGTTGGTTTTCACTATATTTATGTGTTCTCCACACTATCTCTGTGTATTTCCTTGTTATATATCGGTTATATTTTTGTCTTCATGTCGTTCTCAAAATAATATGGATCAATGGTATAGGAGCACGATGCTCCTTATCGTTTCCTAGAGTAGGTCCTCGACGAGGTCAGGGTATAGAGAGTTGGGTCTCGAGTTAGTTTCACTTTAGGACAACTGCGCTCACCAGCTCAAGCGACCTCCCATGGAGGAAGAAAAGAGAGATGACAAAGCAGGAGATCCTTTCAAGACGTTGCTCGAGGAAGCCCTCGTGCGACAGAGGAACGAGATGATGGACAAATTTGCCCAGATCCTTCGAAGACTACCGACGACGGCGACTAAGGCAAGAAGCCATTTCACAAGTGTGACACCCTTCAAGGTACAAGTCAATTTTGATATCCCTTTATTTGAAGGCTAGATAGATGCAAATGCTCTAGAAATATGGTTGAATCTGTTAGAAGGTTATTACTTTGTCCAAAAAAAAATCGACAGTGAAAAGATCACCTCCGCGCTCCTTAAAGCCCTTCCCCGTGTTAGAGCTTGGTGGGAAGGTTACTGGGAGAGGTACACCGTGAATGAATCTACACTATTTGGGAGAGAACCCACTTGGGTGTCCTTTCTATATTCCCTAAAGGAGGATTTCTACCCTGTCAGAAACTATGATGACCAATACATGAGATGGACAACTTTGCGTCAGAAAAGAGACTAGATGGTGTCGGAGTACACCAACATATTTCATACCTTGCACTCAAAGATAGGTATCAAAGACTCTTAGTGGCACCTGGTTTTGAAGTACCGCAGTGGTCTACACATGTACATCCAAACATAGATGGATTTCTTGGACATCTCTTCACTAGGAGCTGCTTATTGATCTACAGTCAAAATTGAGCAGAAATTCAAGCAGCATAGTAAGTCGGAGAAACATGGCAAAGGAAAATCTAACTCACATAATGAAGGACAGAGCAAGGAAGGCCAACCTCAAGAGAGCCAATCCGATATGTAGGCAAAGAAGGGTAAGAAGAATTCTAAGAAAGACACCGAAAAGTGGTGTGAGTTCCATAATATCCCGTGGCACAACACTGATGAATGTCGCTCATTACAATGATTGGTGGTCGAGCTCAAAGACAAAGAGTTGAACCTCGACTTGGACCATGATTCAGAAAATAATAAAAGGAGACAGATCATTGATGCAGAACCCACCGCTACTGTCGCAACTGCAACAATCCAACCAAAAGAGGATTTTGAGGAGGGGGAGTGCCTCTTCCATTCACAGATGTGGGTGAAGGGGATCCCACTGCATTTTATTTTTGATAGCGGAAGCCAAAAGAACATCATCTCAATAGAGGTTGTCAAGCAGTTGGATTTTCCAACAACACCATACCCGCAACCATACAACATCAGGTGGCTTTTCCAGGGTCAAGATCTTCGTGTCAACAAGCAACGTCACATGTCCTATGGCATGAAGCCCTTCAAGGATGAGGTGTTGTGTGATGTTTCCCCAATGGAAGTTTGCAATGTTCTATTAGGCCAACCATATATGTGGAGGATACCAAAGGTAGTTCTGACTATTGTCCCACCAAAACAATGCCACAAATTAATCTCTCATACTGCAAAGTTTAGCCTCTTCACAATCCTCTCAGAAGGTGAACTGAAGGACACTACAACCACTGCAGCCTCACCCCAAGAACTTCCTATCCAAAAAAAGTAGATTGACAAGAATGTAGAAGAGTACCAAGATGTTCTTGCTGCACCTATGGGGGTGCCTCCACACTACCCAGTCAAGCAAGGTTATAACATAACCATTCACACTCTTCATGCTGCATATTCACCCATAGAGTCCTCCCACACTCAGGTAGATCATGCAGCTAGATTGGTTGAACGAATCCAACCCATCCAACAACAAGTTCATGACACCCTTCAATAAGCTAAGCATGACAACTTCTTTAGCAAAGCAAGCAACACACCAAGCTTCAGATTTAGTAAAATTCTCCCCGTCTCCCAAGTGAACTTGATGCAATGGGGACAATTGCTTCCTAAGGGGCGAAGAATGATCCAGATGGATCTTGATGACCATCCACCTTTTCCACTGAATCACCATTTTGAGCTTGTGGTTTTGATAAACCATGATATTCACCCTTTTGATGGGGAATGGAATGTAATGTCATCTTCATTTGTTAATTACAGACATCATGTAATGATTTCCTAGTGGTCTTATGTACATTCCTACAACATAGCGTTAATGCACTGGATCCCATTAGAAATTTGCAGTTAAGTGCGCTTAGGCTAGAGTAGTACTAGGATGGGTGACCGCTCGGGAAGTCCTAGTGTTTTACATGGCTAAGGAATTTTATAAACTTAGTCTAATTTATCCCACATGCATCATGGGAATTGTCCCCCTCTCACTCTCTCATATATAATTGAGGTGAAGGAGGCCCTTTAAGCATGCAATGGAGTGTGATGTAAAACTTGTTCCCTTTTCAGAGATAGGCTACCTCATTCTTATGGTTTGTGTTTTACAATGTTTTTCTCTCTTGTCCATTAATAAAAGTCCGTTTTCACTATATTTATGTGTTCTCCGCATTATCTTTGTGTATTTTCTTGTTATATATCGGTTATATTTTTGTCTTTGTGTCATTCTCAAAATAATCTAGATCATAGAGGTAGTTCCAACTACTGTCCCACCTAAACAGTGCTGCAAGGTAGTATCTCATACTACAAAATTCAGCTTCTTCACAGTCTGTTCAAAAGGTGAACATAAGAACACTACAACCACTGTAGCCTTCGTCCAAGCACCTTTTGTCTAGCAGAAACATGTCGACAAGATTGAAGCAAATCGCAAGGATTCCTTCTGCACACAATCATCTCATGTAACCATACTGGTTAAAAAGGTCCAACCGTTCCAACCACGGGTTCGTGACAACCTTCAACAAGCTAAGCAATGCAACTTATCCAACAAGGCAAGCAACTCATCAAGATGCAGATTCAACAAACGTTTTTCCCTCTCCCCCAGGCACTCAACGCAATGGAGACCATTGCTTCCTAAGGAGCGAGGATTGATCCAAGTGGATATCGGTGGCCACCCACCTATTCCAACGGGCTCAAAAAAGTCCTTTAGCAATTTACCATTTTTAGCAGTTTTTCGGTTCTTAAACTTTCGGGGCCATTTTGAGGGCCTAAATGAAGTTTTTTTCGGGATCGAGCACCTAAATGAAAACTAAAGGATTTGATTGAGCCACCAAAATGAATCTCCTCAACGATACCTTTCCTATGAGATATCATGCGCCCCAAACAGAGATCGTATGCCAAAGTTACGCCCCAGAGAAGTTGATACACCAAACTACCCAAAATGAGTTCCACAAAACTGTTGGATTTTCATCTTCCGGGGTTAGGGTTTTGGATTCTCTTTATGTTAAAAAGGCCTTTGGGTCCTCATTTTAATAATCATTTTTTTGCGAATGCGAGTAGCCGTCATATCTCTTCTCAGAGATAAGTTGCCACCATTCTAGTGAGTCTTTCACTCTATATTTCTACAGTTTTGTACATTTCGCTCATTAATAGAGATTGTGTATTATTGTATCTCTGTGTTTATGGTTGCATATATGATATATCTATGTTATATTATTGTCTCTCTTGCAATATCTTTGTATATTTATGTGTTATATCTCCGCTCTCATTTCGTGCCGAAAATAATTCAGATCATCTTCTTTTGGTCGTTGACTCATAAAATCATCAACAATATCATAGTCTACAAATAGTTGCGAGGCACATTTTTTACCTTTTTTACTATCTATGATATAAATATATAACTAATAGGTGGGACCCCTAGGGAGAAACAAAGGATGTTTATTTTTAAGTATTCCCAATATAAGAGCATTACTAATTTACTTAAAAGTACATAATGGCTTCATCTATGTTACACAACGATAATGTTTTCTTCCTTTAGTTTGATTATGGTTTCCACTTAAGATTTGGTTGTAAAGAAAAAGAAAGGTTATGCCCATAAAGCTACAAAAAGGTCTCCTATCTTGTATACATTAATACTCATAAGATGCTATTATATGGTGATTATTTTATTGAAATCCATGTTTGTGATGATTTCAAGTCATAAATAATCTTGGTTATATTTATTGTCAAAGGCATTCACCATCTCAACAATTACATGCCACAAAGGTTGAGCGATAAACTATATGATATGATTTTAAAGGACTTGCAAATTCATTTCAAATATATATGTCATAGTGTGATACACTCTAGCATGCAAAGATTTTGTGCAACTCAAATGGCACCGGATTTTATATCACATACGTTACATACCATGTGGTGCTTACCAACTTGCATGGAAAGTGTGATATTGTTGATTATAAACTTTGACATATGAAATTTCACGATGCATATGGTATATATTGAATTTATGTGATTAAAAAGATTTTAAGATCATGGGGACATGTTACTTGGATTCTCTATTAATGATATGGAACACTAGCTACAACATTAAGTCGTTATTTGGTTGGCATACATGATAGCATTAATGTTAGCCGAAGAGGCATGTGATCCTCTGCTTGTGTGACATTATTCCTTCTTTGATGATTGGCTGCCATATTGGTTAATATGAGAGTGGAAAATGATGTGGTTTTGCGTTTGTAGCTTGCACAACGTAATGATCGTTATGCATTCAATGTGCAAGGACGTGGGCTTTGATACTCACATCTCGCGTCTGAGTTTACCACATTTTTGCTTGTTTTGGCATTTCATTGTTTTGTTGGAGTTTTTGTTAAAGTGATGTTTTGGTCCTAGAGCTCAAATTTCGTAGTTTGGACAACTACTGCACCAATTTCTCAGAGGTATTTGAAGCGTTAAAGAAATGTATGTTTCCTTTAGCCTATTTGGTGCAGGCGCAGATGCACTCTACGTTCGTCCACAGGATCGTTCTGTCTAGATCGTGAACCGAAGCGGCTCTTTCGATTCCCACTATGGAATCTCTGTTAAAAACCCGATCCACAGGTCCTTCCTTTTCCTTCACGGCCCACTGCGATCGCGAACAATTTCCCCACAGGAAATGTGATTTCAGGCTTCGAGGTTTCCTGATTCCCAATGTCACGAGAACCCATGTCCTCTCGATTCCCCGAACGCCAAATCTTGGAAACGCCGAAACACCTTTTTCGGCGACTAGCCCTAAGGGCTAAGTCTTGGCCCACACGACCTTCCCCTATATGACCACAGTCCGTTTTGGGGTTTCGGGCTTTCAAATGCCGAAACGCATTTGTCCTTAGTACTCCCGATCCTCCGAATCCCGATTTCCCGATATGAATTCAATCATTATTAGCCCCCTGGGCTATATTCTGGTCCCTGTGACCATCATCTCATAGGACCACAGCTCTATGTCTTTCTGGACTTAACCTCGCAAGAGCCCCTTCTCGCCTTAGCCCCGTCTGGCTACGCTATAGTCCATGTGACCAATCCTCATAAGACCACAGTCTTATCTCTTTCAGGATTTCCTTATTTGAAAGTCCGACCTCTCGACCTCTCGATTCTCGATATGCCAACACACGAAATACTGAAATGACTGTTGTCCCGGCCTTCCCTTCCTTTCGCGATTTCGGGCTTTTAAAAGCCGAAATACATGGACCTCTTGTCCACGGGATCCCTGATTCTTCGAATCCCAATATCCCGATTCTCCGACGTGACGTCAACTGGCCCCACAATGGAACCTTCTGCCTTGTCGGGGTTTTTCCCGAAAACCTCGATTGTTGCCACGCGTCCCAATCGATGGACGACTCAGGTCTGTTTCAGGGTTTTCATCTTGGAGATTCTCGATCCCCTGTCCTCGAGACTTCTGAAATCCTGAGTCTTCGCCACGTGTCCTCCAACCGATGGATAGTCCAGATCAAATCTCGGGACTTCGCCAGATGCGAAGTCAAAAGCGCTCACCTATGTGAGTCTTGGTGTCTAGATCTCTGAATTGGATGATCGTGTGACACACGTCCTTCCTCAAACAAATGACTTAGATCAAATTCGTTGTTTCAGGACTTTTGATGTCGAGTGTCCCAACTCCTCATCCTCAGGATCTCCAATATCCTGAATGCCAATATCCCGATGCGCCAATGCCTTTCGAGACTTATCTCCTCTCGTTACGAGGGTTTAAACCTCATGCAGTTTCTAGCCGATCCAACGGATGACGGGTATTCAACACTTCTTGATGAAGTGTCTCAACCGTCCGTTACATCGATATTTCTGCGCGCACTCCAGAGATTAAACTCCATGCGTCTTTGCCCGATCCTATGGTTGACGAGTATCTGAGAGAGATCCGACAACTCACGATCTCCTCTTCTGTGTGCTCCTCCTGCTGCCTAGACGTGAAAACTCTCAACGGTCCATATCTTTTCGGCTCATCCAACGACATCTATGCTCCCTTCTGGGCTTTGGCGCTTTCTCCTGATGCTTAGAATATTTTCTCCAAGACTAAAGGCTTCGACCTTTGTCTTCCCTCTGGGAGCTCCACAATTTCGAGTCCTCACCTGCGCGTATATGAAAGCGTTGTCCCGTTTGAGCTTATCCTTCGAATCCACAAGGGATTCCTCGACTTCTGCGCCTCCTACAGAGACTTCACATGCACACAAAGGTGTTATCTGTCCTGAGCTTTCCTGTAGCTTCGACCTCCCAGGAAACTCGTCCTTTTTTTCTTTCTCCCTCAAATGGAGAATTTGGATGCCCTCCTGGCTATCCTTCACTCAAGCAACCTCTTGTTGAGCCTTCCCGAGTGTTCAACAACCCTGCAAAGATCCCTCAGTGGATTCTTCCTCCAAAATACAGAACTCAACTGAGTTCTCTTCTTGTGCCTGTCTACACACCTACTCAATGCCCTCCTGGCAGAGTTATACAGAACTCACAGCAGAGTTCTTCTGTGCACTCCTTGCACTGGCTCGATGCCCACCTGGAAGAGCTTCACAAAACTCCTCAAAGCTTCTGTATGCAACTGTGTTTTTGTCCTCAACAGTCTTGCCTCCAAGGTGTTCAACAACCTCACAAGTATTTCTTCCGAGTTGTTGATTTCAACTTCTGTGCCCACCTGGCATGCCTCTGTCTGACTCCGCAGAGTTCAGAAATGCACCCTCTGTGCACGGCTATCAGAACCCGCAGCGTTCTGTCACACCCTCCTGGTGTGAAGCCTCAAAGACCTCTCAAACTTGAAGCCAAACCAACCCCTGCAAATGCACAAACATAACATACATTCATAGCCTATAAAGAACACTCACATGCATTCATTCAACACAAAAGTGTGTAAGAAAAACTGTTGTTTATATATTAAATGGCAAATGCCTGTTTGTACAAGGCGTTCCTGAGCATGGCCTGTAACAAGGTCTCGGCTCCTTCTCTTCTTCTCTCTACTTGCAGACCATCTTCTCATTCTACTAACTCTCCCCTCCTCTTCAAAATGAGATCCAAATTGATTTTTTACATGAGGGGGCTCTTAGAGCTCTTCCCTCCAACCTACCTACCCTATTCAATTACATTGAATGGGTTGTCTAGTCCACAAATCAGATCTAGATCTCAGCCTTACAAACATTAAGGCCTACCTAATCTAATGCCTACACAAAGGCACAGCTCCATGGCTCAACATCCTACAACATTAATTACATTCAAATTCAAAATTGAAGATGAAGGCTGCGCCTCTCTTCATCCTTGAATGCATGCGTGCTGACGTGGCTGGATGACTGGCTGGATGACATGGAGAGATGCTCCTGCATCATACTCCTCAACTGCAAAATTCATGAGCTCCTTCTCATGAGCTTCCCATCTCAGTTGTGGAAATCCTCCTGGATCCCAAATCATCCTCTGGAGCTGTTCATTCGCTCCATCTCCCTGCTGCTGCTGCTGCTTCTACTGTTACGCTGCTATTGTCTTTCTGCCCAACTTCTCCTTGCTGGTAGTCTCTGTTGACTCTACCATCAACCTTTTGATGTCTTCTATCACCTCATCCAACTGCTGAATTGGCTGGCCCTGTTTATGCAGTCTCCCCAACTGCAAAATTTTTCTTCAAATGGGCAGATCATTGTGATCTCCCATGCCTTCTTCTTCATCTGCTTCCAACCTCACCTGCTGGATGTGCATGCCCTGCACTATTACCCTTCTCTCTAGGGCTTCAATTTGTTCATACAGATTAGCAAAGCTAATGTTGTCTGCCTCTTCCTCTTCTTCTTCTGCAAACTCCCAGGTTGCAGTCCTTTCTGTCTCCTGGCTGAAAATATTGAGCCATTCCTCGGAATGCTCATCATCCTCTTCTTCTTCTTCTGCTGTCAGCTTCAGTGTTGCAACTTCCTGGCTGAAAGCATTGAGATACTCCTCAGAATGCTCATCTTCTTCTTCTTCTTCTGTTATTGTTGCTTCATCTGCAACAAGGCTTCTGCCTCCTCTTGGGAAAATGGTAGGAGTATTTCAATTCCCCCAATCATTAGAAGATTTCTCCGATCTTCCACTTCTGTTAGCTGCATCTGCTGATCCAACCCCATCTCTGGGCTCATCTTGTTTGACATCTCCTCGGCCTGATCCAAACTCACCTATGAGTCTATGAGACCCTTAGATAGTCTCATTTGCTCGTCCCTGCCCACCTGGCAATATGGGACTTTCCTGCTGCCCTCCTGGCAGGCTATGAGATCAACCGATCCCATCTTCATCAGCACCCCTTTCTGAATTGAACTCACCTCTGAGTCCATGAGACTTTCAGACAGTCTTGTATTCTCATCTCTACCCACCTAGCGATTTGAGATGCTCCCACTTCCCTCCTGGGAGTCCATGGAATCAACTGATTCCATCTCTGTTCCCTTTCCCACCTGGAAAACTGGAAACCTTTCGCTGGCCTCCTGGCAGTCTTTGAGATCCCGCATCGACCTCATTTTATTTCCCAGTTGGCAATGTGAAATTCCTTGGCTGTCTTCCTGACAGTCCATGAGATCTTCAGCTGATCTCAACTCCTTGCCCACCTGACAATTTGGAATTTCCTCTCTACCCTCCTGGCAGTTCTTGAGATCTCCAGCTGATCCCATTTCATTCTCTTCACCGAGAATTTTCCCAGTCTCTAGTTCACATATCTGAACCATCTCCTTAGGTCCGTCGAGGTTTTCAGCATGCCTCAACCATCCTCTTAATAGCCTATGTTGTCTTCTAGCCACCAACTCGTTGACGGGCAATTTTACCTTCGGCTTCCTCATGGGCCATTCATATACCCATCTTGACCTGGTATTTTGCTGCATCCGCAGTTCAAGTTCTTCCACTCTTGCCCTGATGTCGGCAAGTTCTTTCCCCCTTTCGGCTGTGCTCATCAGCTCTGGGATTTTTCTTCAAGCATACCTATGGCCTTCAGTAGCCATGTTGTTGTCTCTGTCTGCCCTCCTGGCAAATCTGTTGCTCACTCCTGCACCCCGAGTGTCTCAACTTCTCCTACAGTCCTCCTGACTGTCTTCTTGATTGTTGCCTTCCTGCAAACAACCATCACAGAGTCTCCAGTGCTTTGTCTTCCTTTGCTCCCTCTCGCTTCACCTGAAATATACAAATGAAGTGCTCACCTTCTTCAGCTTCCCTTGCCTGAAATATACAGGCAAGAATCAAGCTCTGATACCAAACTGGTGCAGGCGCAGACGCACTCTACGTCCGCCCACAGGATCGTTCTGTCTAGATCGTGAACTGAAGCAGCTCTTTCGATTCCCACTGTGGAATCTCTGTTAAAAACCCGATCCACAGGTCCTTCCTTTTCCTTCACGGCCCACTGCGACTGCGAACAATTTCCCCATAGGAAATGTGATTTCGGGCTTCGGGGTTTCCTGATTCCTGATGTCACGAGAACCCCTGTCCTCTCGATTCCCCGAACACTGAATCTTTGAAATGTTGAAACACCTTTTTTGGTGACTAGCCCTAAGGGCTAAGTCTTGGCCCACACGACCTTCCCCTATATGACCGCAGTCTGTTTCGGGGTTTCGGGGTTTCAAATGTCGAAACACAATTGTCCTCGGGACTCCTGATCCTCCGAATCCCAATTTCCTGATATGACTTCAATCATCATTAGCCCCCTGGGCCATATTCTGGTCCCTATGACCACCATCTCATAGAACCACAACTCTATGTCCTTCTAGACTTAACCTCGCAAGAGCCCCTTCTCGCCTTAGCCCTGTCTGGCTACGCTCTAATCCATGTGACCAGTCCTCATAAGACCGCAGTCTTATCTCTTTCAGGATTTCCTTATTCGAAAGTCCGACCTCTCGACCTCTCGATTCCCGATATGCCGACACACGAAATACTGAAATGACTGTTGTCCCGACCTTCCTTTCCTTTCGCGATTTCAGACTTTTAAAAGCCGAAATACATGGACCTCTTGTCCACGGGACCCCCGATTCTCCGAATCCTGATATCCTGATTCTCCGACGTGACGTCAGCTGGCCTCACAACGGAACCTTCCGACTTGTCGGGGTTTTTCCCGAAAACCTCGATTGTTTCCACGCGTCCCAACCAATGGACGGCTCAGGTCTGTTTCAGGGTTTTCATCCTGGAGATTCCCGATTCCCTATCCTCAAGACTTCCGAAATCCCAAGTCTCTGCCATGTGTCCTCCAACCGATGGACGGTCCGGATCAAATCTCGGGATTTCGCTAGATGCGAAGTCAAAAGCGCTCACCTATGTGAGTCCTGGTGTCCGGATCTCCGAATTGGATGATCGCGTGACATGCGTCCTTCCTCAGATGGACGGCTTAGATCAAATTCGTTGTTTCAGGACTTTTGATGTCGAGTGTCCCAACTCCTCATCCTCAGGATCTCCAATATCCCAAATGTCGATATCCCGATGCACTAATGCCTTTCAGGACTTCTCTCCTCTCATTACGAGGGTTTAAACCTCGTGCAGTTTCTGGCCGATCCAATGGCTGACGGGTATTAGACACTTCTTGATGAAGTGTCTCCACCGTCCGTTCCATCGATCTTTCTGCACGCACTCCAGAGATTAAACTCCGCGCGTCTTCGCCTGATCCTACGGTTGACGGGTATCTGAGAGAGATCCGACAGCTCACGATCTCCTCTTCTGTGCGCTCCTCCTGTTGCCTAGACGTGAAAACTCTCAACGGTCCAGATCTTTTCGACTCATCCAACGACAACTATGCTCCCTTCTGGGCTTTGGCGCTTTCTCCTGATGCTTGGAATATTTTCTCCAAGACTAAAGGCTTCGACCTTTGTCTTCCCTCTGCGAGCTCCACAATTTCGAGTCCTCACCTGTGCGTATATGAAAGTGTTGTCCCTCCTGAGCTTATCCTTCGAATCCTCAAGGGACTCCTCGGCTTCTGCGCCTCCTACAGAGACTTCACATGTACACAAAGGTGCTATTCATCCTGAGCTTTCTTGTAGCTTCGACCTCCCAGGAAACTCGTCCTTTTTTTCTTTCTCCCTCAAATGGAGAATTTGGATGCCCTCCTGACTATCCTTCACTGAAGCAACCTCTTGCTGAGCCTTCCCGGGTGTTCAACAACCCTGCAAAGATCCCTTAGTGGATTCTTCCTCCAAAATACAGAACTCAACCGAGTTCTCTTCTTGTGCCTGTCTACACACCTACTCAATGCCCTCCTGGTAGAGTTATACAGAACTCACAACAGAGTTCTTCTGTGCACTCCTTGCACTGGCTCGATGCCCACCTGGTAGAGCTTCACATAACTCCTCAGAGCTTCTGTATGCAACTGTGTTTTTGTCCTCAATAGTCTTGCCTCCAAGGTGTTCAACAACCTCGCAAGTCTTTGTTTCGAGTTGTTGATTTCAACTTCTGTGCCCACCTGGCACGCCTCTGTTTGACTCCGCAGAGTTCAGAAATGCACCCTCTGTGCATGGCTATCAGAACCCGCAGTGTTCTGTCACACCCTCCTGGTGTGAAGCCTCAAAGACCTCTCAAACTTGAATCCAAACCAACTCCTGCAAATGCACAAACATAACATACATTCACAGCCTATAAAGAACACTCACAGGCATTCATTCAACACAAAAGTGTGCAGGAAAAATTGTTGTTTATATATTAAATGGTAAATGCCTGTTTGTACAAGGCGTTCCTGAGCACGGCCTGTAACAAGGTCTCGACTCCTTCTCTTCTGCTCTCTACTTGCAGACCCTCTTCTCATTCTACTAACTCTCCCCTCCTCTTCAAAATGAGATCCAAATTGATCTTTTACATGAGGGGACTCTTAGAGCTCTTCCCTCCAACCTACCTACCCTATTCAATTACATTGAATGGGTTTTCTAGTCCACAAATCGGATCTAGATCTCAGCCTTACAAGCATTAAGGCCTACCTGCTCTAATGCCTACACAAAGGCACGACTCCATGGCTCAACAACCTACAACATTAATTACATTCAAATTCAAAATTGAAGATGAAGGCTGCGCCTCTCTTCATCCTTGAATGTATGTGCGCTGACGTGGCTAGCTGACGTGGAGAGATGCTCCTGCATCACTATTCTTCATCAAATAAATGATTATTTTGCAGTATAATTTAAAGAATACCTCTATTTTGGTTGGTTGATTAACTATGCTTTTCCTTCCCTTTCAAAATGGGTCTTGAATTCCTCTGCAAGATTTTAAGATTTTGGTATACACACTTTATGTCTTGTCACTGTACTGTTGAAAAAGATTATGTAAATTCAAGTTTGAGTTAGCTATTCTTTGCAAATAAACGATAAAGATATAGTTTGATTGCTATGCGCTTAAAAAACCCTAATTTAAGTTTTGAAATGTACAAACTATTTTTTTGTTTCGATCCCTCATTTTTTCTCCCTTGCTAGTTCTCCTCGTTTTGATGCCATCAATTGCTTTGCAATATATTTCTAAGCAACAGTTCGAGTTTTAAGAAGGGTTCTTATTATGCATGCAAAGTAGTGGAGTTATAAGTGTTTTATTTAACTTTACACCATCAAACTAAGAATTTTCATCATGTAAAGATGGTAGGTTTTAAGAGTACAACCATGTTCTGGTCGTATCGGTATCAACTACTCATGTTCACAATTTTTATAAACCCTATATTTAAAACCCTACTTACAATATTGTGAAAAAGTTTTCCTACCATGATTTCGAACATAGGTCTCATAAAATCTTCATTAAGCAGGCTTTGGATTTCAAAAGTCAATCTATTGATTTTCGTCATGCATTGATAGTTTGCGTTATAATGTTGTGCGTACCTAGTTTTGATGTTGATTCTGTTGATTGAAATTTTGAAGTCACGACTTGAGGATTGCTAGTCACGACTTGTAATATTACCCTTCTAAT
>ML800804.1:121171-146452 GCA_009831015.1 Picea engelmannii
GATCTTATTGCAACCTCCTTCTTGATCCTTCATCATCTAGGATCTTAATAAAGGTTTGGATTTTTTTTTTTATGCATCTTATTAGGGCTACCTATTCCCGACTTTTCTATTGGGAACTCTAGTTGCACTCCTACCATAAGAAGTTAGGAAAGTTCTATATTGTCATACTGTTGCATTCACCCTAGCCTACTATAGCGGTTGCCTCTCTTAGGAATTCCAGAGATTCCTTATAGTAGGCCTCGTGCTTTGGTGCATCAAACCTAGGTTTCACATGAGTTACCTTCCTTACATGGTGTTAGGGTCCTAGCTTAACCCCCTTACTTAGTATCCTTTGTTAATGTGTGAGGCCACCTTCCTGAATAAGGCCCACTAGACAGTTAGTTAATAGTCACTCATTGTAAAAATGTTCTTCTTTATTAATAAGACCCAAAACATATTTTGGGAAATGGAGTTATCGTTGATTTAAAACAACTTTTTTTTAGAGTTTTTTTCTTGTGACGATTGCAAATTTCGCAGGTTGAATATATTTTGATAGAGTGCACAAATTCAAGTCAAACCAGTGCCAGTATGTCTAGAGAAGTTGCGGCGTTTCATAATTGGGGTCACAATATCCCATCTAAGAAGTACAATAAAAGTTACGATCAATTTACATTTTTTTCCTCAAACCCTACCTTGAAAAAAGTAAGTTATTTTCAATGATTTTTAGAGTTTTTTCATGGGTCAACAAGCTCTTAATTTTTTTAATTTTTATAGAGATATGTTTTGGTGTCTTTAAATAACATAGTGATCTATATTTTAGTGGGTAAAACTGTGATCGAAGATGAATACACGCAATAAATACCAGTGGAATCACAATGTTAGAAACCCTTGTAACATCTATTGGTACCCTTTTGAGTAGTATCATATCCGACAATACCTATATGCACAATCTCACTTCACACACCCTTGAGTATATAGAAAGTCCCCAATATATACTTGAAACCATCTTTAGATAAACTAATCAATCATCTTTTTTCTATAATACACCGAGAATAACACTCAGGGAGATCATTCTCTAGTACATGGGTAGTCGAGTAGTACAATTAAGGGGAATGTTGAGCCTCCTTAGTTAGTGCCCTAAGATATTGGGCCAAGTAATATTGTTAGACCCCACACATATATCAGAGAGTTATAACACCTTACACTCCCTTGTATTTAGGAATCAGTAACCCTTTTTCAGTGAGCTCACCTATGGTGGAGCCCTATAAACCACTTCATACCCACTCTTCAAAAAATATGGCCACATGCTCTACAACTAACAAGTTGGATCACCTGGATAGTCAATTTCAACAAATTCAGTGGTCCATAAGCAGTTGGATGATAAGTGGAATTATAAGTTGGTTGAGAAATTGGAGAAGTTGACACCTAATCTAGCTCAAGGCACACCAGAAGAAGAACCTTGGAATGCACAACACATTGAACCACATAAGGAGGAAACTTCTATCTCAAGACTATTTATCCACCAACATCCCTCTTCAGGTCCTCACAACCATAAGCCAATGGATAATAACATATGACATTGTTTTCCTAAGGTGGACCTGAACAAGTTTGATGGTTTTGATCTGTTAGGATGGGTCACTTAGATGGAAAATTACTTCGCCCTCCATGGTATTATTGATGACATGATGAAACTTAGAGTGGGGGTCTTGTACTTGGATCTAAAACAATGGCAACGGTGGGAATGGAATAAAAAATCCTATGTGGGTTACATCACATGGAGTCTTTGTTAATGTTGTCCATGCAGGTTTCGAGAGAGATACTCGCTATTTGGGGAAGCTTATTGAGTTACGCCAAATAAGATCAGTTGTAGAATTTATGGTAGTCTTTGAGTAATTAGCCATCTATTCAAAGAACTTAACAAATTATTTATTTAAAGAATGCTTCATTAGTGGCCTCAAGGAGGATGTTCGAACACAAGTCATAATGCAACATCCTACTACATGGTTGGAAGTGTCTCACAAGGATCTAGAAGTAGAGACGTTGATCAATGCACATACTAAAAAACTATCCTTAATTCCCCGCACTTGGCCTCTCTAGGTTAATTCCCCAGGCACAACCCCCACTCATCCCTTGAAAGTACAAATTTTGTCTCTAGCAGAAATGGCAGACCACCAAAGATGTGGACTATACTATAACTGTGATGAAAAATATGCTCCAGGACATAGGTGTAAATAAAAAAAATTGTTCCAAATTGATATGACCACTCTAGCATCAACAAAAGACATAACTATCAAAGCTACACTAGAGTTACCAGTTCAATACATCGATACTCCTACTTAGGCAATTAACGAACCTCAATTCCCTCAAGAACAACCTGATTGATGTGGACATAATACCCTTCAATAGACATGGTACTCCCCAATGTAAAGTTTTAATTAAACCTCACATCATTTGGTATGGGAGACCCATATGGATACTTGCCCAACTACCATTACTGGAAATGGGTGGATATACGATGGTTTTAATGCAATATGCAGTGTGCAATATGAACTACACTAAATACTGAAAGGAAAACTACTTTAACCTATCCTACTGAGAAGCAACTAAAGGAATACATAGAAGATAAATTATAGAATTCTTGCTTGCACATCCACAACAATTAGTTGTTAAAGAAAAGAAGAGAAACTATAAATAATGAACAACATAGATAAACATATTAGTCTGAATCAACAAGGAGTTCATTAATCATCTATTTATTATCCCAAATCAACAATATCAAAAAAGCGATTAAATGCAAAGTTATAACACTCACAAAAAAATAGTCTATCAAATGAATAACATAGCCTTACAACAACAAAGATGACACTCCAAGAAAACTGAAAGTAGTTCCCAACAATCACATCACACAATATTGAATCACTTTTCCTCCAAAATGGCCTTGTTGGCTTCTTCTCATTAAAATTTTGGAAATAGTTCTAAATATTATAAAAAAGTAAGAGTCTTTTCAAAGTGCGGCTCTTGTGAATATATAACCAATGAGTTGCAACTTCTTCTTGTGACTTCTTGAATTCTCATAGGCACTTACAACTCTTGGATTTGCCTCATTTGTCTTTTCCTACTTTGTATATTATGTAGGATTAAACCACACTCCAAGACCTAATTGTGAGTAGGAAATACTACACTAATTAATTGCAAAAGAAAGACAAGAGAGAGAAAAATATAATCAATCTTCACACATAAGAGACTAAGAAACCAACTCAAATCACATTGTATTAATCCTTGATCACGAGGATAATATATAGAACTCTCCACAAGAGGATTAATGCACACTAGGTTGAGCTTCTAGTACAAGCACATGTAATAACAAAAATAAACTCTTTCTTAGTATCACTTAACCAACCATAAATGAAGTTAGCCATGCATAAATGAGAACATGTGGATGTATAATTGGACTCCATGACTAATAATAGAACTAAATACTGAAGGAGAAGTGTGCACTTATCTTGGAAAATAATATTCTCACTCAAGTGCCCTCTTTAGCCATGAAATAGGAATTATCTCCTAAAATTAAGGAATGAAGCACTCTTCCTCCTAGAAAATAAGACTCCTAGAAAATATGAATTTACCTAATGGTGGTTTATGTGCCCATGGTTTCGAAAACCCGTGGTATTTGCCCATGGTATTGCATATAGGCATCCACCAACTAAAAATAGACATACTATAAATAAACATGTTATAAATAGAAGTCATCCTAAATAGTAGGAAAATGTGCATGTACTCCAACACATTATACATTACAACCTAAAAAAAATGTTACACTCGCTTGTCAACTTTGTCTTTGAAATATGCAGTTCATGTGTCATGATAGGAAACAATTCTAATTACTCTTCTGAAGAGTAGGTCTTATAATGTAACCTCATACATGGCTACATCTTGGGGACGGAATTTCCATGTCATTTTTAAATGTTACTAAGAAGGAACTAAGCAAATTATTATCTTTAGAGGGTATTGTGATGTGTTCATTTATCATAGCTTGGGTAACCCGTTGAGACATCCCCATCAATATTATCCTTGAATGCAAGTTGGCTTCGAGTTATGTTATTGGATTTATCGGTAAATGCGGACATAAACTGATCTCCCTAGATCCACCTAGATCTAGAACAAAAGAAGACAGGACATGACGCTTTCCCTAAGCTCTAATCATTGAATTTACTATCCAACAAAAGATGAGTGACATACCGTTTAAATATTGCTTCCTTGTATCTTTGTTGTCCTCGCTCCACTCCGGTGCTCTTGTGATATTGGATCTGCAAGGGAACACAAACCAACCAAAGTGAAAGAAACAATAGTATACTCAATGAAAACTTATGCATGTGATCAAGGAATCATGCAATAAAATGAGAATGATTTTATGGGAAAGAAACATGCCATTGTATTATATTAAGTAGAAGTGGAAGATACAACCAAACAACCTTGATGTTGCAAGGTCCCCTTTCAGTGGCCCTTTGCTCCAACACACACACTTGCTCCAAACTTGTATGAAGAAGATCCTCAATAACTTGATGAACTAAAATGAAGCCCTCAAGCATCAACTGAAGTAGAATTCCTCACACAATTCTTAGCCTATTCAACCTTCATTAACCTTAATTCCTTGCTTAACCTTTTCCATGAGAAATCCCTCCTTATATAGGGAAAGAGAGATGCTTAAAGAGATTAGGACGATCCCACCAAATCAAAGAAGCGAGTAGGATCCCAACCATACGGATGCCACCTCACCTTCTATAAGATTCCCTTCTAGAACTTTCGTGAACCTCGACCTTTCTTAGTCTTTCAGCATTGTCTCACCCTAGCTATAGGATAGCCCGTGACGACGTCGCAAACCAGTTTAAGGGCAGAGGGCGGCGATCAGGCATTGCCGCATCCTGCGTATAGTGCATTCTGCGACGATCTTCTTTAATAGGGTTTTGTAGAAGAGAAAGCCAATCAATTTTCTCATGAAGAAAGGTTCTTTTGGGAACATGAACACATGTTGTAAAAGGATCACTGGGGTGACCAAAATGATGTGTAACAAGTTCTGCAATAATTTCTTCATTTGGCCTCGGTTGGCCTAGCTCTCCAATCTTAGGTAACTTGGATTTCTCAATTACCCTTTATACTATTGTGTGAATGTGTTTGCAGAGGCTCATTGAATTTAATATATCCTTCTCAAGATCCTTCTCTCTTTTCTGGAAATTTGCAAGGGATGCATGGTTCAACTTGTTTTCCTTATCAATTATCCTAGGAAGCTCTTGTTGTGCATCCATATTTTATTTTGGCCATTACTTCAAATTTTCCATGCTTACATGGACTCCCTCTGGTTCTGTATTTTTGGTCTTGACCTTCTCTACCATTGCTAATAGTTGTGTGGACAAATACTAGAAATATTCCAGGTTAATGTATAGTTACTCCATAGTGGTTTTCAAATCTTCTCGTGCTTATGTGGATGTTGCCTTGAATTTGAAGATACTAGCTATGTCACCTTTATAGTGTCTCACCTCTTCTTCTAGGGCTTCTAATTTGGCTTTGTATTCTTTAATATCTTTGACCATATCCTTGATATTCCACTCATAGACTCGAGTGAATGCCACTCCCACATAGGCCAAAACTATTGGATTGTCCTTGATGTTTTCAACCATAGGTATTTCTCTGGTCACTTCGAGTGTTGGGATACTTGGGATGGGAATTTTGTTCAAAGATTGTTTGACAAATTTCTTTGTAGCCTTATCAAAGATGAAGGAACTGATACTGGCTACTTTGTCAGCCTTGGAAGTGGTGAACACTCCTAATCCCAATTATTTGAGAGCAAAGTGGCCTTTAATAAGTGTAGGAATAGTAGCGGTTTCATACGACCTGATGTCCATAGGATCATTATTTTGGGCTTCTTCACGAGCTTTATTTTCCTCTTCTTCTTCTTCTTTCTTCGTCTTATCTTCTTTTTATGTTTTATTTTTTCTACCTACTCTCTCAATAATCTCAGTTGCTCCTATTCTTCTTACTCTTTTTTCTTTCTTTATGCTTCTACTACTTGTTGAAGCTTTAGTGCTTTGACTTCCTCTTCTAGTCTTTCTTTATTTGTTGCAACTTCTTCTTCAACTTTTGCATTGGATGTTGCTTTTTTTGTTGCCTTCTCTTTCTTTGATTTTTCTTTTCAAGTTGAGATTTTCTTTAACTTTAAGTTACCTCTCATTCTATAGATAACTTCATCACAATTATTGACCCTTATGAATATTTCCTCATCCCTCCATGTCGCAGATTCATAGGGCCATTTATACGCGCAGAGCTGACATGTTTTAGGGGATTATGTCTTTGGCATCTTTCTTCCTTGAAATGGAATATTGTTAGACCGTCTGCCTCAACACATGCCTCCTTTATATCTTTAAAACTGTAGGATTCCATGCAAAAAGGTAGTAGTGGCCATAAAAGTTTTTTGTCTCTAGAGAGGGTTGCTCCAACTCCATGCTCAAGATTGTGGTATGCTACCTCCTGTAGGACCAGTTTGTCAAACACAAACTTAGGAAATAAGTTTGGAGGTTTGGTTAATCCATGGACCCTAATATATGTCCCAATCTCTAGTACATACCAATCTGAAACTTTTCCAACAACCTACATTGCCTTCTTTGACATGCACGGTGTTGGAGCACAAAATAATAATTAGAACAATGGAATCAAAAAATGTCCATAGATCTTATGTTAGTGCGCTTAGTATTCATGCTCCCACAAGTCTTGGAAGTAGACATGAATACGAAGGTCACTTAATTGACAACCAACCCATACCTAAATAGGCATGTATTAAGAAGATATCATCCAATAGGTAGGATGACATGTGGAAATGTGAATGCTTCCCAAGCATTGTGTGTTTTTCTATTGATATAGTCTCCTCCAGGGTTGTAGGGAGGATAATAGCCTAGTTGAATATGTGATGAATAGTTGTAATTTTATGCATCAAAGGGACCCAAGATTCTTTGAACTTCATGGCATCAAATTCTCCATAAAGCAAGCACATAAGGGCCACAATGAATCTATAAGCGGTCTTAATAATTATAGTGGGATAATCCCTAAATTTTCTTGAGTTAAAGTTTACCCCTGAATCCATTAGTTTTTCATTGTTTCTCTACAATTTGGAAGACATTGTAGCATCCATTCTTCTGTAAATTCAATCTCTTTAGCGGGAATTTTATAACATGTATGTAGGATTGAGGCTTGGAATGATGAGAGAGACTTCCCTTGAGTATCTCTTATTATCCTATTGTCAACATTTGTTTGGAAAATGATCCATGAGATGGATTATACACATAGGAACACAACGACATGTGCAACTATATTATAGAGACGAGACCATTCCATCACTTGTTGGACACCCAGGTCTTGGTCATCATTTGATAACTCGAGATATAATTCTTTTGAAACATTAGGTAAAATTTTCCTCATTGATTTGCCACACTAGCGTCCATGATGCAGATGGTGTCAATGTATATGGGACCTAGGGTACTAGCTCCTTCTTCTTCCTCTTATCTATTTGACTTGACTTCAATGATAGTATCTTTGCCACTTCTTCATTTGTAGGTTGCCATAGTTGTCCCTACAACTCACCCATATCAACAACATAGGATACTGGCATAGTTGGTATTCTTAAAGAATGCAAATGCATGTATGAGAGGAATATTATTTGGAGGAGATATTATCTATTGAGAATGGTCATTTCCAAGTTAAGCTTTTGTGATGGAACCCAGATAAAATAATTAGGCATTTCCCTTGGAATAAAAAACCAATAGATGATTGGTGGGTTGTCAAAATGTTTGTACAACTATTTAGTTTTAAACGGTTTTCAAGTGTGAATACATTTCCTTTCAATCACAGGGCAGAATTAAAGTGAAAAGGCTCAAGATATTCCCCTATATTCATGGGAGGAAATGAAGCCAAGATTTTCAAAGTCATAGTAAAGAAATTCCACTGTGGTTCTTTTGTTTTTTGGGATTAATGAATCTAGCTCTAACCTGTCAAACCGAAAGGGCATGCAAAAATATCCAAGAGATGGATCGGCATGGGTTTTGACATATTCAACTACAAATTTTGATATGCATTGGTAGTAGGAAATCTTGGAAGGGATAAGGATATCAACGATAGTGGTGGAGCTCTAGGGCATGGGTCCATGGTACCCTCTATCTCTAGTCTGCCCTATTTCTATATCGACAATCTGACAAGTGGATTTTTTCCATATACCCATCGGAGGGTAGTTAGTATGATCCCTAAGCACACCCACCTCCTCACGATTATCATCTAATGAGTTAAGTTGAAAAGGATACAATGTTATCTCAGGCCATTGGCATGAACACGGGTTTGAGAATGGGTTAATTACAAAGTAGGGGCATAAATCAATTCATTCAACAAGTCATATCAAACTAGGATAGATTGACCCTCTCATTCATATCTCTCCCCCGAGACAATGTGATCAATACTTGTGATGAATACTGACTGCAGGAGAGCCCCATATACCATACACCCTGCTACAGATTATTTGTTTGTGCCCCACTAGTTATTGTGAATGGAAGCGAGTGTCGGGGTTGTTACCCCCCTCAACCTAGGGGTAACTAAAGAGATCATGTCTCGAGGCCCACATGTAGCAGACATAGAGTGTCGAGAGCCAAATTGACTAGCAGAGCTCTCCAAGGCCCCTCCTACATTGAATTGCACCATCGGTCATCACAAACAACAAAGCAACATCCATTACACTAGTCTGGCCCTAGATTACAAGAGATCTTACTTCGTAAGGTAATAAGTTTGGTTTCATGGTAAGTATCACTTTAATAATTGAAGAATTTGAATATGTTGCAAATAATCCTTTCTTCATTATAAAACATTTGCTTGGAAATTATACCCTTTGCCTTATTTAACCTTGGTGGGTGTCATCACGTTCTATTAAGTTGGTCACCCTCGAGAATGGGATGCTACTGGGGGGGTTCCTTGAAGAGGCATCGTACCATTCCTAATCATACTTATAACTTTCCATACTTCTTCCATTTTGTCTCCTCATCTTTTGGGTTTTCGGGCTTATTGAACCAAGAAGGGCGTGTACCTCATTTCATGGGAAGAAGCGACCATTAGGCTTGGAGGTGCCCTAGCAAAAACGTCATGCATTAAAAGCTTGCCCTGGGATCCCGAGAACAATGAAATGCTTCTAAAAAAATGAGGGACCCATAAAATAAATAACTAACTACTCAATCATGCAAACCAAGGTAGAGTGTACATGGGCTATGCATTTCCTTTTAGTGCCCCTTATTGTCTTCAACTTGGAAAAGCATGCAAACCAAGGGAGAGCGTATGTGGGTTGTGTATTTCCTTTTAGTGCCCCTTATTGTCTTCAACTTGGAAACACATGAAAAATAAATGGCTAATAAATGGATTGGAAAAATATGCTTTAAAAACAAAAAGAGGAAAAGGATGTGGCTAGCCCTCAACAAAGGCACCCACAAATGAGACAATACGAGCCCTTGTATGTCATGAACCCCATACCCAGAAGTCTTACCCCACTCCACCTCATACTCACACATGAATTAGATAGGTTTCCCTTGAGAAACACCTTTGATTGGGGGATTGATTGATCCAATAAGACGCCTTGACACCCCTCCCACATCTAAATTTGACAAATTGTATAAGGTCTTTGAGCATTTGTTTAGTTTGAAAAGGGGGGTTTGATGCACATGTTTCGGTGGTTCCATTATTATATGTGGCTTACTTGGCATGATTCTTGTGACTTATGGAACCTTGGAGGGTGCATTTGTTTGTCATTACATGACCTTGCTAGATGGGCAAGTATTCATGAGGATGTGACTGTGTTCAGACCTTCATAAGGCCTTTGGAGCCCAAGGATGGGTCCTAGACCTCGTGTTGGGGGCAACCTTCTGATAATGATTTGTACCTTGAAGGAGGAGGTCATTGCACTTGGGGGCACTCTCGCATGGCTAAGAGATAAGGTCCCGCCTATTTCCACCTGGACGTTAGCCTCTGGAGGCTTGGACGTCAACCACCTAGCTCATAACTTCATGGAGGAGACTATGGTTTGATGGAGGGTTAGGAGGTGATGTTTTGGCACATGTGGCATGATGGATGGCCTTTGGAGGCCTAACATTGCACACTTCTACCTCGACGTCACCTTTATGGAGCATAATGTCACCTTAGAAGGGATGGCATCACCCTTGTTTTAGGGTTATTTTATGTAATGGAAAGGGCAAATTTTATGAGGTCAGCCCTCTTTATATTTTAAAGTTGACTTTTAAAGTGGACAAATATGGTTGCAAGACCTCATATAATAGAGGCCTTGCCATTTTCATTTTGGATCACAACTTTCCTCACACAAGAGGACTTGGGTCTGATTTTTTTACCCTCTTTGGCATACTTGGTCTCTTTTACTCATGCGCTAGGCTTGGAGGAGCTATTTTTGGATGTCTCTTGGCTTGTTTTGTGTGGAAATTTCTGCAACTAAGGTTTTGTGCTTGATTATTCTTGATGAAGTAAGTAAAATCTGCAAATTCATTTCATGCATTGAATGTTTATGGTAAACTTTACTTGTTCATATTGAAGATTATGATATTGTTTGCTTAAAACCCTAAGAGAGGAGCATAAGGTGTTTTCTCCTCTCTCTAAATCACTCCACCTATTTAATGGTTAAGAGAATATTGTCTAGAGTAGGCTCCTAAAGCCCCAAAGTTCTAGCACTTTAGGAGTCTTATTCTAGAAACTTGTTGTTATATATTTCAAGAGTCTAAGGAAGAAGAAGAATTCGTTAGAGCCCAAAAGAGCTTGTTCTCTAGTGAAATTCATCTTTTGAGACTTGAAGTTTGAGGCCCTAAAGTGTTAGCACCTCAAACTTCATCTCATCATCCTTAGGACACTATTATCATCATTATTTCTCCAAGTTATATTGTTGTTGTAAATGACTCCATAGCCCCAAAAGGCACTAGTTTACTTGTTCTATATCTCTTGTGAAGGATTTGATCAAACCAACTCTCAAACATTACTCTCTAAGGCTTTTACCAACCTTTTCTAACCCTAGCTTAGCTTAATTTACTAATTATCTTGTTGTTGTTGCAATTTTTTGCTACAACCATCCTAACTGTTGTAATTTGTTGCATAACTCACTCTAATTACTAGCTAACATACTCAGAAATTTCTTAGGATAAGTGTTAAATGATCTACTTGATAAATGCTAAGTTTTCATTGTATTCTCTTGTAATTCCGAGTGGATTTTCTTATGGTTGTTACAAAATACTATTGGTTGTTATAAATCGTCATATTGTTTCAATTTTACACCAGCCATCATATATCTATGTTGTCTATTGTCTATTGAGGTATTTTATCATGTTGGTACTTGGATATATATATATATATATATATATATATATATATATATTGTTCTTGTTCTAGAAAGGTGCACAAAACTCTTCTCTTGCCTCAATTTCACAAACATAGACCCTTTGACTTAGGTAATCAATGAGAGGGTAATCTAAGCTTGACCATATCCTTGCTATATGATCACTTGAGGTTGTCAGGGATGCCTACCTTGGGATAGGCCTCATCCATCCCTAAAACGTGGGGATTTCCTACCAAGGTGACAGTGGTGGGTTATCTCGTAGTTACACCGATTTGATTTACTTGTATTGGTCTTAGAAAAATACAAATTATACGATAACATGGACCGCATTTTCTAATTCTAAAGAGGGAATATACAAGTTTTATTTACATTTCATATTTGAATTCCCCCCCCTCTTTAATTTTCTTTTTAAAAAGAATTAAAATTAATGTTAAAACTTTGACCAGGTTTGGGGCTTACCTATCCTATGATGATAGGGCTTTCTAATGGTAATCCATGTATTGTGTGTGCTCTAGTCGCTCCTCGATGCAATGGTGAATACAAAATTGACAATGGTGAAATAAAAGGGTTGTTGGAGTTTTATAATTAAAAAAAAAATGAACATTCGTCGTGTTAAAACCCCATTTAAAAGAAAGGTAATAGGTCACATTAACTACCAAATCAATTTTCAAAGGAAAAAATATTTTTGTGATGCGCTAAAGGATATGTCACGATGGAGGAATTTGGCAACGTGTGATATGTCGCTTATATATATCGCATGTGTTGGAAGATTAGACGTGTGTGACAGTTGGATTAAAGACATATTGCACGAAAAAAAATGTTTTGTGCAATATGTTGCATAAAAATAAACTTTGACCGTGTGAAATAGGCTATGTCATAGGATTTTTTTTTTGATGTGAAAAGGCTATGTCATAGGCAATATGTTGCATAAAAATAAACTTTGACCCTGTGAAATATCGCAAGAAGATAATTTCTGTGTGAAATAGGCTATGTCATAGGATTTTTTTTGATGTGAAAAGTGCAAAAGGCAAATTTATGAGAAGATAAAGAAAAAATATTTGCATCAGTGATTTAGGAAAAAGATTTTATGGGGAAATAAAGGGGTTGGTCAGATCAGATCAACATAAGGGAGTCAAGGCAATCTTCAAAGGCATTCAAACAAAAAAATTAAGGCAAACAATGTACATGTAAGAAAACGAAAGAAAAAAAATACGAGGAACCCCATACTATTTTAGCTTCTAGAGGGTATTGAAGTTTTAAAATAATAAGTTGTTTTCAACATAACAATTGGTGACAATGAGAGAGGCCATGAATCTCTACAAGCAAACTTCAAGACAATTACAAGTTCTTTGAGAGCATAAGATTTTACCTCGATGAAGCATCAAAACTCAGTTTAGTAGGTCTCATTGATCTTGAATTCAGATAAGCCAAATGAGTGTTCATAATTGGATTTAGAAGGTCATCGGTAACATCTACGAGGCATGAGCATAAATTTTATTGCCATGACTTAGTCCATCCATAAAGGCAAGTACAATATCAGAAGGTAATTGTACATGAGGAATGTTGAAAAGTTCAGGGCAATCATCCCATTTCTTTGGTGTTGTTCTGCTACCAGTGAGAATCCATAGCTCCAATAGAGTCACCTCAGTATCAAAGGTCTTGCTTTGTTGCTAACAAGAGTCCATAGCCTTGCCAAATATACCTACATGTCCCACATGATCTAAAATGCCTTTCCCAAAACTTATTCTCTTTTGCTTTTATTTCAGAGAGAGGTGTTTCAATTGTCCTTTAAAGGCATATGGGATGATACCTATTCATGATAATTTCTTAGATATACTTTCTTTACGATAAGCTTTTTCTTCATGCAAAATACCTTGGGTACTCCGTAAGCCTCGAGGTGATACATCGTTCATTAATAAGATGTGAGTGAGTGGAACCTTGAAGGTAACTAGAGATCTATTCATAACCAAGCTTGAGTTACTCGAGGTTATTCCTTGCTCAAACAATGTTCCACCATGGAGTGGAAGTCTTGAATACTAGACCGAGGTTACAATCAAAGAAGTAGAACCAATGTCCTATCCATTGAGCTAGGAGTGGATTACCATGATTATGACAATTGTGCCATGTCATTTAAAGGAGCAGGATGTCAACAACAAATGTTTATTTCTAGAAGGAACCATTCAATGCAATATGAAGGGGGTACTAATTAAGAAAAGCAAACAAATCATAGTAAATCAAGCAAAAGAATGATTCAAGTCAAAGAAGCAAAAATCAAGCGGTAATGAAATGCATAATTAAATGACAAAAATCAAATTATTTATGTACAAGTCAATTGCCCAGAGCACAAATAACTAAAGTGTATTTTCAATCCTTTTCCATTGACAAGAAGGATGTCTACTTCTCCATCAAGGTTACGCATTTAAGAACTAGATCTCCCACTTGAAAGTCCTTGTCTATGACATAATTGTTATCAAACCATCTCTTGACAGTTTGTTAATGGATAAAAAAAAATTATTCATTGCATTCTCTGTCTCTACTTGTAGCTTCAGAAGGGTGTTAACCTATCTTTGGATAATTGGTCAATCCCGTGCTCGTGAGGTTTGGGTTGACATAAGAGAAGGTAAGAAGATGTTTGGGGGAAGGATGGATTATTTCTTGTACATGAGAAAATAAGGGGATGTACCTAGAGAACCTTTAGGAGTTACTCTATCTAGCTAGAGAGCATTTGGTAATGCATGGTGCCAATTCCTCTGGTGGTCAACTATGGTTCATTTCATACTATGGATCAAGTTTTTGTTTTGGACTCAACTACACTGTTTCCCTAAGGGTAATAGTTAGCTACATATCTTGGGATGGTCATTGTCCAAAGAAAACTTTGCTAACTTCAAGGACTAAAAATATGTAGCATTATCGAAAACAAGAATAGTTGGCACACCAATCCTGGTAATTAGTTGTTGCTCCAGAAAATTGATCACAAACTCCTCATTTACCTTCGTCAATGGAACAACCTTAGTCCAACACGTGAAATAATTAGTCATGGTCAGGACATACCGATGTCGCCTCACAGAATGAGGATTTATCTCCCCAATGATGTCCAGTTCCCATTGTTCAAATGGTTCCTCAATAGCAATAGGTTGCAAAGGGATTGCAGGTTTCTTCTCATGACCAACACAGTTTTGGCAAAGCACTTTACATCTTCAAGCTTAAGTATGTGCATTCTTGAAAAATGTAGGCCAATAGTAACCATCTCTCAGGATTTTATGTGTGGTGGTCTCACTAGCAAAATGTCCCCCTATTGGTCTATCTTGTAACTTTGAGAGAAATTTATCAACTTCTTATTTTCAAAGGCACCAAAGGAGTACACCATCATAGTTATTTATGAATAAAATGGCATTGATGAGATGCCAATGAGAAGATCTAAGCCTTAATGCTCTCTTTTGTTTGGAGCTTAAATTAGCAAGAGAAGTGTCTTGTTGCAAGTAATGTTTAAGATCATTATACCAAGAATCATTTTGCACAAGCACGTAGAGAACCTCCTGCGTGCACAATGACAACTCATTCTCCCATCCTTCTTCATGTGAATCAATCGAGTCCAAGGATTCAGTAGTTAGCTTACATAAACCCTGCCCTCTACAATGGTGGTGAGTTTGAAATCAAGATCATATTCCTAGACGAGAGTCATCTAATTTCCTTTGCACTCTTCGAGCTCCTTCTAAACAAATAGTGACCTGATTGTTGGGTGAGGTACGATCAACTTGGTGTGGTTCTTTAGTATTTAGGGCCTAAATTGTTTAATTTATTTATAAACAAAAAAAGCCTATTTATCAATTATTGGGTAATTCAACTCGCCCTCTACAGACCAGTGCTCATAAAAGAAATGGGGCATTCATTCCCTTGTTCATCTTTTTGGGCGAGCATTACTGCAAGGGAAAGGTTGGAAACATACATGTATAATGAGAAGTCCTTGTTAAAATCTAGGATTTTCGGTATTGAGGTTGTTGCTATGGTAGCCTTCACTTCATCTCCTTTTCAACAAATGTCCATTTAAACTGAGAGTCCTTCTTGATCACCTATTGAACGAGCTTGACTATTTATGCAAAATCGGCCACAAATATTCTTACAAAATTGATCTTTCTGAATATAGATTGCATGGACTTCTTTTTATTGGGAAATGGAATCTCCATGATGGCTTTTGTTTTCTTAGGATCCACATAAACCCTATATTTTGGGATGACATGCCCAAGTAGTTTTCCTTTTGGAACATCCAAGCTGCTCTTTTTGGGATTTAAGGACATGCCATATTTTTTGCATCTTTTGAAAATTTGTTTCAGGTGCCATGGGTGGTCTAATCTCTTTTTTGAATAAACAGTTACATCATCGAGATAAACCACAACACTTTGACCGATTAGACCTTTAAATTCTATATCCATGTTGCATTGAAAAGTTGCCCCCATATTTATCAATCTGAAATGAATTTGATTGTAAGAAAAGGTTCCCCGCTTTGTGTCAAATGTGGTATTTGATTGATCAAATTCAACTACAATAACCTGATTGTCACCTAAAAACTAGTCTAATAAAGAAAACATTTATAATCCTGAGACAAGTTGAAGTATTTGTTCCATCAGAGGAACAAGATAATTGTCCTTGTTAGATGCTTGATTTAAGTTCTAGAAATCTACATAGAGCCTGATTTCCCCTGACGTTTTCCTCGCAAACATAAAATTAGAGACCCACGTCGAGTGATGTACTATAAAATAATCCTAGCATCCACGATTTTTCTCAATTCCTTTTGTATCAACAACTCTAAAGTAGGATGTACCTTTCATAGTTTTTGTTGAAAAGGCTTTACACTTTTCTTGATAGCTATGACATGTTGAATTGATACGTGTGTCATAGGTCTTGAGGTCTTCGTATGTCCAAGCAAAAACATCTTTGTACTTTGTGAATAACTAGACAAAGGCATATTTTTCTAATCCTGTGCAACATGTTCCTAAATTTATAAACTTGGGATTCTCTAGAGTTCTCGAATTAATCAACATGTGTATCATAGTGGAGTTGTTTGTTTTCACATTGACAACTGATCTGAATTTTGACCATAAATCAAATAATTTCCCCAAAGTCAGCACACCATTTGGAACGCGATTTCCATTAAGGTTATTCGTTTGATTTATGCACTCTTACATGGCCTTCTCATTTTCTTCATCATCAATGAGAGCATCTTTAAAGTTTTCGGCATTAGTGAGAAACTCTATAATCTACGAGTCATCGTTGAACACTCTCCAGTTCGTGATGTTGTTGGGTATAGATAGTCCGAAGAGTAATTCAATAGTAAATCCATTATTCAACGGGGTAAAATCCAATGTTACATTAGGTAAAGTGTTGGCAACAACATTCCATGAATGAGGAATGCAAGTGATATTAAATGTGTCAAAAGAACTAATCAACCTCCAGACCTCTCATTGGTAACCTTTGAGATGAGGGGAAACACAATGTATAGAATTCTTGACCTATCTGACAATGATTTCCAAATCACCGATTTTTTTTTAACATTTTACCTTGAGGTCTATGGATTTCTTCAAACCTTAGACCAATGTCTCATGTTATGCTATGTTATTGGTGCATTCAAATTCTAAATGATAGGATATCAGAGTTTTCCACTTCAACAGGTCTATCACAATGCATCCTACCCCGATTTCCTCTTGTGACCTAAAGCCATCAAAGTAAAGAGTCTAAATGTTAGTGTCTAAGTCTATATTAGCTAAATTAGTGCTAGTTATTTCTGTTATATTATAGTCATTATCATTAGTCTAAGTGTAGTGAAGGAGTTCAGACTGTTTATATGGTTGTAAGGGTGATCGATGAGCTGCATAGAACTCAGAGTTAGTTCCTACAAAAGAATTACCAAATACCGAGTGAGAAAAAATAATAGGTTCATTATAACCTTCCAACTCTGTTATGGTATGCTCCATATGGGCTTCATTGTCCACCTTTGTTTTATTTTTCATTCCTTTGTAAGGAAACCACATATTAGACCAATCAGTTGCAAAGTAACCTTGCAACTTTTGAGACCAATCTCTCCTCAAGAATAAACCATACGCTTACAGAATGTCAACCACCACAATGTCAATAACTTGGCAAACTCTAGGATCTAACGCTAACATGATCATGACATCTTTTAATTCCCCCATAACCTTTGTATCATATCTATCCAAATGAATGATCCTAGTCATGCATTTGGTTGGTACAATGTTAATCTTTTGGCAAACAAAATAAGGCATTTGCATTAGAAGATGTGCCTGAATCTACCAAACAATTATTCACATTGTAATTATAAATATCAAAGGTTAGGAGGAAAGGAGGAGTTTGAGATCTAGAATGAGTTCCTATGTTTGTTGGATTAATTTGGATTTTAGTGTATCCTTATCCTCCAACTTAGTATCAATGATTGTAGTCTTGCTATTAGCAGTAACAATGGTTTTATGTTGTGAACTGGAGAGAGACTTGAATGTATTCATAATTAAATCTCTTTGTTGTGGGAGAGTACACATGTCATACATAGAAACATTGCTTTGGTCTTTTTCATGTCTTCTATGACATTATACTATATTGACTGCGTAGTTAATGAATTGCCTAAAGTTTTTTTTGTTTGATAGGTGTTGATAGGTGTTGACTTGGATTGAGATGGAGAAGTTTGGTTTTGCGTTATGGTTAGTGGTGTGACCTTCCTAGCAACACGAGATGTCTTAACAAGGAGAGTTGTTGTAGGCATGGGTCCTTTGCTTCTTAGGCTGTAACTTTTGTGATCAGTTTGGGAGGTCTTTGTATCTCCTAAAGATACTTCTCCTACCATTTCATTGTCGTAATCTATAACCCAATCCCAAAGGAACATAACAGAGACTTTAGTGGTATCTCCTTCTTCAAATGTTTCTTCAATTTTAGCCTCTTAGGTAGGCTTGTCAGAACGAGATTGTTGGTCAAGCAATTGATTAACGACAAGACCATAGAATTGATCCATTGAGGGCATGTATTTTCTGAATGATTGGTCATATGATAGGAGTATAGATGATCCATACCAAGTTCATCTAAGTTGAAATTTATATTAGAAAATTCTAGAGGTTTAGGTTGGTTATTATTTTTCTTGTGGGAGGGTCTGAATGGTTTATGATGTGAAGACCCTTCTCTAAAAAAATTCTTCGGATATACCAACTCATTGAATAATTCCCTAATCAATTTAAGGGCACTTTCTAAATTCGTGGGTTCCTTCTCCATAGGTTTGGTTAATGTCCAAGGTTTCTTCCTAGTAGCTTTGGTATCTTCCACCCCAAGGTTTCCACCTAGAGAGAGCATTTCTTTTTCTACATCTTTGGCATCTTCAAAATTTTCTACAATCATAGTTTTGTCAACGCTTTTCATGAACATGGTGTTGGAAGCATGTAGGGAAAAGGAGTAGTATTCAACAACTAACACTTCAATAGGCCTCAACAAGAAATTTGCTAAGGGTGGTTGCAAAGTATTGGTTGAAATCGTTAATCTTTTCTTTCTTCTCCATCTTAATTGCAATTAGTTCCTTTAGGAGTGTGGCAAGGGTTTTCTCTTACCCAAAATTACTAAGGAAAGGTGTGTCCAAATCATCCCAACTCCTATTGGAATTGGCAGGTAGATTGTAATACCAAGTAGATGATTTATCTTCAAAAGTATATGGGAACAATTTTCCGACTACATCCTTGTGCTCAACATTCACGAGCCTTACATCAAGGTAAACTTTGTATATATGGTCTTATGGGATGCAAGACTTATCAAGGTCAAGTTTGGGTAGAATTATTTAAGGAAACTTTTCTAAATCATGCAGGGGTCCTGCAAAATTCAAATCTCCCTATGACATCCATGCAGGAAGATGGTTTTGATTATTAGCCCAGGGATTAAAAATTGCTTCGATATTCTCAGTTAGTTTAGATTCAGAGGAAGAAGAATGAGGTGAATCCATAGGAGTCAGTGGTATCTGGTCTAAGGGATGAGGAATCTCTTGTAAAGTGAGTTCAACTAAATCTTCAATAGAATCAACAATAACTCATGTGGGAGTTTCATGTCATCACGAGGGATGTCGCCTAGGAAGCAAAGGTGTTGTAGGTAGTTCATTTATTTGCTTTGATAAGGCTTGAGTGATATGATGTACAATGTTTACTTCAATATTGGGAACAACAAACAACATTTCAGTAAGTGAATCAATATACTCAGACACAAGGTTTTAGAAAATAGCGCTCTCAAAGACAGGGGGAGCATCTTCTTAAGGGACTTCTGTTTCAAGATTATCGCCTATGTTAGGAGGAATATGAGGCCATGGTTCATGGCTTGTGTTGTAAAATTACCTAAAATTTTAACAAAATAAAATAAAATTTTATGTTAATTAGTCCTAAAGAGGGTAATTAGTTAATTAGTTTGTTTTTATATTTTCTTTAATTTATATTTTATTTGTTTTATGTAATTAATAATGATATAAACTTTGACTTTAGTTTAGTTTTAAATAGATTTTGATATTAATTTTTAATAAAAACATCGAATAAATGTTAGATTTTATTTTTACATTAGGTTATATAATAATGAAAGTGGTGTTTTGCTTGCAGAAAATTACGCGCCCCAAATAATAGATCAAGGGTTCATAAGCCACCCCCCCATATGATATTTAATAAAAGGGTAACCTGCCACGATAGCAAAGGGTGGTTTCAGTTTATGTAACGCTTGAAGTATTAAAGCCACCACAACCGCTCCCTAAGTGGTTTACAAAACCACGAAAGACCCCCACAAAAACAACCTTTCGATGTTAAGAATAAGACACGAGGAATAGCAGAAAAGATATAAAGAGCCCAATATATATGTTTTTATAAAATATTTTATTTGATATATATTGTGTCAAGTCATTTGTCACGTATTATCGAGTCACCTACCATGTAACATCCAATAGGAATCTGCCACGTATATCCAACAAAAAAATTGCCACGTGTCTAATAAAAATGTGATGTGGCTCGATGGCAAAGAACCTGCTAAGCTACGCTAGATCATCAAAACGAAGACATGTGAATGGTCAAGGGTGTGTACATGGAGAGTAGATAAGTTAAGTTTAACACTCATCTTACATGTTGCCATCATCAAAAGATTCTCTTTGGTGGGTTTAATGGTTAAGAACATGTGTTTTCTCTTAAGAGATCACAGGTTCAAATCCAGAGGGGGGTAGGGTATGTATACCTTCGTAGACTTTACCAGTCAAATCGCTGGGCGGAGGGGGCTCCCTTGTCCCACAAACAAGGGGGTCTCATACACCAAATTTGGTGTGCTGGCTTGGTCGTGACCTTAAAAATAGATTATTATTATTATTATTATAAATGGACACATTCTAATGCAATCATGAAAATTATTAAGCCGAAATCATAGCGGTTGAAATATCCATCATTAACAGAAGCTCAAGTTAGTTATCAAGTCAGATCATAAAAAAGTCTTGTCATTCATAGAAGATCGAATTTACAGGCTTTCCATCATATTCACACCAAGATTTTCTTGTTATGTGTTAATCATGCAAAAGTACAATTGCATGTTTAACCATTATCAATTTGTTCTATGTGAAGTGGTTCCTACAATATTGGTTCAGATTGAGCACTGAGATCAATTTTTATCAATTTCTTTACAACAAGTTTAAGAGTGTGAGGTAATTGTATACGCCATTTTTATTGTGAAATTGTCGCAAAGGAACTTGTAATAATTGATTTATATCCAATAATATCAAATCTTAAGGCATGAGAATAGCATTAAAAGATTATAAAAGAAGTAATTGGAGACTTCGGAGGGGGGAGGAGGTTAGGAAGATTTTTGACAACAAATGGACTATGTTTTCTGGGAGAATGAGTCCATGGGGCCATTCTATTGTAAATTTTTGAGTCAGAGAACTTTTGTATAAGATTCATTTCTTGTTTAATCAGAGCCATGTCTTCTTTCCTATTTATTGTATTAAGCTTCTCATATTGTCATTTATGTTCTTTGCTCTATTACTGTAATTTGCAGTGAGTTTATAGATTTTAAAGATGATAATTTGGTATTGCATCCACTATGATCTATGTATTTATTAATACATATGCAAATTATTTAATTAAGTGTTTATTTGCTGAATTCACCGATTGTGCTAAGCTCATGCACAGGATTTTTTTTGGTGGATTCATTGTTTAAATTCCTAGCAAAATCACTTTCCTTCATATCAGATTCACATGGACTTCCTTACTCATTGTCAAGTCTGAGATTTATTGTGTCTCCTCCTTTTCTTCCACCTTTCATTATCAACCTTTGTGCTTTGTTGAATGAGACTCCATGCTCAATGGAATAGGCCTCTGATTTGAGAGATTTACATTTTGTTTTTATTGTAGTCTTCTGTGATTTATGTTCTCAACCCTGCCTATCTAGTTTATCATGTTTATCATTCAAATTTGGCACATGTACTTAATGTTATAACTACTACTTAGAGATAGTGAGCAACCAATTTCTATTTTACTCAAGGGAGCCCACTCTGGTCCAAGAGCCAGCTTGTGGCCTAAAGTTGGTTTAAAGATTTGTTGGCATTGTTCCTAAGTAGCCATGAACGATCTCAAGTTACAACCATTTGTATGGTTAGAGGTTTGTCCACATAAAGACAAGACGTTTCCACTAACCATACAACTCAATGTGCTCTCCTTCTATAATCTAAAGTGGATCCAAACCAATGAATGGGAGTAAGACTCATTACCTACAAATAAATTCGACAATTAACAAAGTTTAGAAAACTTTGTAAAATAATGTAAATGCAAAACTTGAATAATACAAGAATGAGAATGAGAAAGAAAAATGTGAGAATTAAATGAAAAGAAAAATGTGAGAATTAAATGAAAAGAAAAAGAAAATAGGAGAGAAGGTTGAGGAATGGGAAACGAAGGGCCAATGATGTTGGCTTTCCCCCTACCCCCAACTCTTCCTATTTCCTAATTCACTCTCACTTGCAATGATTCTTTTTGGCCAAGAGAGGAAGAGGCATAGAGACAAGAAAGAAATGTATCCAAATATTGCTAGAATGAAGAATTGAGCCCCCATTCAAAGCCGGTTTTCCCATTTGGGTTTCCAAGGTAAATTTTTTGAGTTCATGGTGATTGATTGTGTTTGATTTCATTGTTATGCAAATTTAGTGTGTGATATTTTGTATGCTCTTACCTATGTCTAATGAGTTGCTCTTAGCACTGCATGATGAATTTTATATTGCATTCATTAGCTTAAGATTAAAAAACTCTTTTCTTCATTAGATGGTATGGGTGCCAACAACTCCAGAATGTCCACCGCCCAATTCCCTTTGGAGTTTGAGATCAATGGACGTGGAAATTTGTTTGTTGCACTTACCTAGGGAGTTTCTAATTTAGTATATTCTACTTGTTGGGCATTTTCTCTTTCCTTAGAGCAAGATGCTCATTCTATGAGTTGAATTTATTCCTCCTTGAGCCAATTTCTTTCGCATGGGGTGAATTCTTTTCATCTAGGCGACTCAATATCTTGCTTGGGGAAAATTCATTTCACCTAGGTGACTCGATATCTTACTGGGGCAAATTTCTTCCTCCTTGAATGATTCCTTTCATTATTGGATGGATTTACATCTCCTTAGGAAAATTTACTTTTGCCAAGGTGAATTATGTCTCTCTGGGCATTTTACTTCATGCATGGGCGAGTTCACATACCCTTGGGAATTTTACTTTGTGCTTGGATGGTTTCACACCCCCCTGGGAACTTTATTTCAGGTCATAGTGACTCTATCTACTGTTGGTAAATTCATTCTCTTGTTGGATGGTTAATTTCATTGTTGGTTGACTTATTTAATAGGTAGTCTCTCCCTTCATTCATTGACACAGAATCCCTATCACTGATATCGATTTATCTCATCAAAGCTTGTTGATAATGTCTAGTTTCCACTTACCTTGATTCATATCTACATGCATTACTACATCCATGGCTAATAACAACTTTGCATTGAGAGATATGGTTTGGATATATGCATAAAGAGGTCATTTATGTGAGTGATGTCTTTTAAAACACAAGTTCTGGTTTTCTTGAAATCTAATGGCTCTTCCAAGTAGAGGCTTCACCGAGATCAAATAGTTTCATGAGTTTTTTTTTTTGGATAAGAACCAAGTCCTCACGTGTCTTTTATGAAATTTAGATGATGTACTCCTTTTGGTGCGTGGAGTAAGGGGAGTCTATTTTTTCTCATAAAATGGTTGACACCTCGAATAGGAATGGTTAAAATTAAATACCGACAAAGGATCATAAGTAAACTACCAAGTGAATATTGCACTCTATATTAATTTGGTTCAGATAATGTTATTGAGATCAGTGGAGCCAATATAAAAGTGGGACAATGTCGAGATATGAAGATGGAGCGAAGAACATATGCCCATGTTACTCCTTTAGAGAGGTTACATTAATAACAGTAGCCTCGTAAGCCTAGAATATTTTTAACTCTTCAAACAACATCAAGCTCACATGCATTCAAAATTATAGTGGGCAAAGCATGGTGTATGCACTTGGACGAAAGAGTGACAATGGTGTATAGTAGATTATGAGCCTCCATAACAAAGCCGTTGGAATCAATTCATAAAACAAAGATTCAGAGTATTTTCCAAGCCTTGTTGGTTATTGATCTCACTTATTACTAGTTAGTGGTTGTGGTGTGCAGGTTACAACTAGAGAATAGTCCTTGATCATTAGGAGAAGGAGAGAGGTCCTTGTATAGGGTAGAGAAGTAGAGGCTTAGTGGCCTTTCAGAAGACAGAGTCATATGTCCAAGATTGAGATAGAGAGCAAGATTTTTTTAAAATTCTATAAGGATTTGTATTGGTGAAGCAAGTGGGTCGTAAGTCCCTTATTTACAGATCAAATAGTATAAGAGTGGTTGCATCCTTGACCATGACATCTTCCAAAAATTTGAAAATAATAGTATAGACCTCGACATGGGTAAAGCAAGCATAGAACGGTTGGAATATTTAAGGGCTAGCAATGTCGAGCTTTGAGAAGAGAACAAATGATTGAAAGAGAAAGTCCACCTTTTCAACTAGAGGATAGAAGAGATAGAGAAGCATCTTGATACCTCTACCAAACTACTACCATTGATAAAGAAGAAGTTTGAAGAATTCTAAGACTCCCTCATTATGGTCATGGCGGATTGGGACAAGCACAGAGTGCAACTTGTACACCTTGGTGAGAAGGTCATTCGGTTGGATAGTTGAAAAGAAGATAAGCTCACTCATATGATGGCACAATTACAACAAGAGTTGGCAGAGAAGGAAGATCCATTGACAAGGATCCAAGTAGTTACCCAAGAGCATTGGGAAGCAGGGCCACTTTCTAGTGCTACTATCGAAGCGAGCACCATGACCGATATGACTTTAATAAACACACCTTCCTTGGATTCCTCCTAAGAGAAGTTTGGTGAATTTGAAAAGCATACCAAACACATTGACTCAAAACTTCTAAGGTGAATGGGATGTGATGGACAAGGGCTAGAAAAGATAAGGCAAGGCATCCTAAGCCCCATTGTAGCCACAACTAGGGTCAAACACGATGGCCTAGGCTTAGATGGTAGAAGTGAAAGGCCCATTGTTAAGAACCAAATATCAATATAACATAGAAAAACCTCGGAAAAAGTACTCAACGCCTTGAAAAAGAGATAATTTCAAATAATAAGCCTCTTCGAGGGGCCAACCTCCTTTTACCCCACTTAAATGTTCAAGTACAAGATGATTCCAAATGAAAATGTCTCCTTGGTATATATAGGAGACTAGGAGGTATAATTACAACTAATGGAATAAAGCCGACATAAATAAAATAACATTACTAATGTA